>BJBW01006468.1:1503-48751 GCA_004320125.1 Scolopax mira
CTCCGGAGCGATGTCAGCAGTTCCTGCGAGCCCAGGTTTACACCCTCTGCAAGTGGAAGTCTCCAGAACAAGCAGCAATAACAAAAAATTGCATTGAGGCATCACACTGTAAAATTTAATCTCCCATATTTAGAGACTTAGTCTACCATAAAAGAAACACTGCCGGAGGATGTAAGAAAACACAGGACCCTTGGGATGATTTAATGTCCTGAAGACATAATCCATAGCAATGCAAAAATGAGCTCGGTAACATAGAGCCTATTACATTTCAATTGGTTATGTGTACTCGACATAAACCACAATCCAAACACTTGTTTTTAAAGCATGTAAATGCTTTTCTCGGGCTGAGCAAAACCAGCATTCCTGATCTAGAGTCTTAAATACCATTTTAGGCTTTAAACTTGAGTGATGCCACCTCCCTTCAGCCAAACTGCCCGGTGAGTTGGGAAAGGACCTTGCAAACTTTGTTTCGGCGGCGCTAATGGGAGACCTGGCAGTCTGAAAAACAGGTTCATTTTCTGTTATAGACTTTGTGTGTAGATTGGGAAAAAAAGCTATTTAATCCCTGGCTGCAGGTTTATGGGTTCTGCCAGCTGGGCTCGCAGGAACTGCTGTCCTGCTCGGAGGGAGGTCCTGCGTGGATTATCCCACCCAGGTAGAAGGCTTTTCCAGGCATTGAGATGACCAGTCCCAGGACTGACCTGCTAAACTGAGCAAATCAATCATTTGGCAACTTTGAACCCTTCATCCTCAGCCCTTTTCAGGGCAGGGTTTGCAAAATTTGATCCTTTATTAGTTTTTCACGTGTGTATTTAAACAGTGGTCTACTGGTTGTATGGTGGGAAAGGTCTCCTCCAGAAAGACAGGTGATGGAGTCTCCATGGAGGGCCTTCAAGCAAGGAAGTCGAGAAGGCATTTGTTGAAGTGAGGAGAGAGAAAAGCCTCTCCACTCATCTCCTCCTTTCCTTGATCACCCCATATCTAAAATTATAAAAACAAACCTCCTATCCTGGGTGATCATTTCTGAGAACACTCACTGGAGCACTGAGCACTGAGAAGAGCTGCACCTATTGCCACAACCTGGGAGGGACTTGTATTGAAACAGTATTTCAGGATTTTAGAAAAAAGCCTTTTTCCAAAATGGGAAGATCTAATGAGAATGAGTCACCCTTGGAAATTGAAATAATCTGTAGTCAAAACGAGGCACTTAATTTCCAGTTTCTTGTTTGATTTAATTCTGGTTTCATGCTATTGTTTTAAGGTAACACGGTGATGTGTAATAAGAATCTAAATAATATAGAATGTGCTAAATTTTTTATAGGTGTTTAATATTAATATATTACATTTGCTTTTCCAAATCATTCTCCTTCAGTATTACTGAATGAAGCATTTCCAGAAGGGGGTTCTGACGTTTCCAAAAATAAATTTCTGCTTGGTGAAACATTTCTAAATTTTCCCTTTCGTTCTGGTGTGAAGGGATGAAATGAATTTCAGAATGTTGAACCTCCCCAAAGACAGGAGTGATGTTTTGTCTCCCTTTTTGTAATGCTGCCCTTTTCCAGCAGGCCTTGAGAGAAGCCATCCTCTGCATGGTCAAGGCTTCAGGAACATCTTTGGAGGGCTCACCAGAGCCATGAGGAATGATTAGTTATTTAATTGACACAGATTTCAGTGGGAAAGTGTTGCCTGAGCACCTCTGTGGCTACAGCAAGGTGAAAGTGCTAATCCCTCTGTTTCTACGTCCCGGTGAGGCATCAGGTTTGCATTTTATCTCCTTCTCCTTCCTACATGACCAGACTGGCTCAAAGACCATGAATTTTGGGGCTGTTTTAGCGTAGGGCGAAATGATGGGCATCGACTCTGTGGATCTCCAGACTGCAAGGTTCCTGCTCTCAGTTGCTGGAAGCAGGATGGGTTTGCAACCTCTGTCTGCTCAGCATGGAGCTCTGCCACCCTCTGCCGGGGACCAGGTCAGATCTGGGGATGGGTCACCCCGGGGGAGCAGCTCTTGGAGCCCAGAAGTGCATCCTCCTCTCCCAAACCAGCCAGTGTCCTTCAGAACTGGGCTGGGCTCAGTCCTCCCTGTTTGCTGCCTTCTGCTTCTCCACCAGAGTGGTGTGAGTTTGGTGCCTTCTGCTTCTCCACCGTGGCTCTTGCCTCAACAGAGTGGTGGGAGTTTGGGATTTGGGGCTGCTTTGTGCCACACCATGAATAATTGTGCCATCTCCCTTCCACCCCCTTGTCTCCACTGCTCCTCCTGAGGAGTCCCCCCACTTTCCCTTCCCTGCACTCACCATCCAGAGCCAGGCACTAGTTCAGCCTGGAGAAAAGGTGGCTGAGGGGAGACCTTCTCACTCTACAACTCCCTGAAAGGAGGGTGTAGCCGGGGGGGTCGGTCTCTTCTCCCAATGAACTGGCGATGGGATAAGAGCAAATGGCCTCAAGATGCACCAGGGGAGGTTTAGGATGGATATTGGGAAAAATTTCTTCACTGAAAGGATTAGCAAGCCTTGGAAGAGGCTGCCCAGGGCAGTGGTGGATCACTGTCCCTGGAGGTATCTAAAAGCCGGGCAGATGTGGTGCTGAGGGACATGGGTTAGTGGTGGTTTGGGCAGTGTTGGGTTGATGGTTGAATTCAATGATCTAAAAGATCTTTTCCAACCATAAAAATTCTATGGTTCTAGTCACATGGACGTATTTATTTCACCTTCTGGAGCTGGCTTTAGTCAGAGAAGAACACAAATAGATGGGCTTGAGGGGCTGAGCTGTGGTTGTGTGTCCCTTGGCTATTGCTCAGTCCCTAATTTTAACAGCCTTAGCATCCACCTTTATTTTCTGCTCCCAAACACTTGGCAACCCCTTCAGACAGAGCGGGCATGGCTTCATCCCTCGGCAGAGCTACAGATGGGGACAGGAACCAGCCACCAGCTCCCCACACCCGGAGCAGGCAGTGACTCACTTCTGCCAAGCATAGAAACCTGCCGCTGCAGACTTCTGCCTGGGGAGAACTTCATCCCTCCAGATCATTGCCTTCTGGAGGCTTTTGGTTTTGGAAGCAAAATGCAATAAAATTAAGCTGAAAGATTAGCCAGGCTCTGGCTGAGCCAAGCAGGGATTGCTGATGCTCTGGGAAGTTCACTCTAGAGGTTAAAATCACAGCAAACCTCCTGCTTCCGACTGCTCCAGGACCAGGCTTTTGCTCACGGGGTGTCACATCTGTCACACATCTTGTTCTGCATCATTTTTTGTTATTATCTGTATCTTTATCTGTACAAAGAACAGTTTCTGGACGCTCGGTCTGGAGACACCACAGTCTGCAGGGAGGTCAGGCTCCTCTCCACCCATGGCCTCAAAGGCTTCCCCTGCTCACCAGCCAAACTGGATTTATTTATGCAGAAAGAGGAAAAATTGACAGGAATTAGCTGCATCTGGTTTTCAGAGATGGAAGCGTCTGGGCTGTACCAGAGGGTGCTCTTAGGTGCTTTATAATCCTTCCTAAATAGGTGGTTATCTGAATTACAGGTCATTTCCATGACTGAAATTACACATCTGTTTGCTCCGCCCCGCAATACCCCGCTCACGATTTTTGGGAAGGAAATGCTCTTTGTAAATCACTCCTTTATCCCGATTCACATCAGGCAAACATTTGATTTCTTTCTTTTCAGAAGTAACAAAATGCAGGTGGGAGAGGAGGCCGGGTGGCCACAAAGGAGCAGAAAATAGACGTGCAGCGCTCGGAGAACGGGTGCGAAGGAACTGCATTTGGGAGCTGATACAGCCCCCAGTTGTGCTGGAAGGTGGCTCACTTGTGGTTATCTATTTTTCTGGATGTTTTGTGTGATTTTGGAAGGGTTTATATTCACGGTTTTGCCTTTGTATTCCAACACTTGGCAAGCAAACGAGAGACATGAAGAAAGGGAGAATAACAAGTTAACCGTGAATTTAGGATTTCAGCTTTTCATACTCCTAAGAAAAGGGCAGAAAGCAGAAATCAAGCCTTCTCTTTCCAAGCCTGAGGGCAATGTCTGCTTGAGGATAGTTTCTTTGCTTTTTCTTGCTAGAAAAAAGGGACATTTCAACATTTCTGAGCCCAAGAATCTGCTGCTGCATGTTGTCAGCTGGTGGCTGCCTGTTTACCTACAACTAGCCACAACCTGCCCCCTGATTCTCTCCGAGCTGCAAAATCTTTACATTTTTTGGATTTATTTTTGCCGTGCTTGGATTTATTTTTGCCAGAAGAAAGCAACAAAAAGGAATTTGTTATCTTGTTATTAATCATGTTTATTACAAGAATGCCTAAGGATCAGAGCCAGGATTAAGTCCCTGTTGGGTTCAGGGCTGTGTGAGCACAGAGCTGTAGGAAAAGGTGTTGTCTAAAGACTGAAGCAACACGTTAAGCAGCCCCCGTGGCCCATCCTGTACAAATGCACTTTGAGGTAGGACAAAGCACTCAGCATAATTCCTACCAAGGGGCATCTTGGTTAGACATTAGGGAAAACGTTTTTTTGCAGTGAGACCAATTAAATAGTGAAATAAATTGCCTGGCAAAGGTGTAGTGACGGGTCGTGGCTTCAGTTGGGATGGAGGTGAGTTCCTTACGAGCAGCAGGCATGGTGCTATGGTTTGGATTTGGGATGGGAAATGGTGTTGACCACTCACTGGTGGTTTCAGTTGTTGCTGAGATCTCAAGGGCCTCTCTGTTCTTCAATGCACCCCACCAGCAGGTGGGATGGGGGAGAAAAGGAGCTGGGAGGAGACACAGCCAGGACAGCCAACCTCAACTGACCCAAGGACTATTCCAGCCAAGATTTTCTGTGCTTTTAATGACTGTTATGATCAACCAATGTTCATCCCTCATCCTACCCCCAACTTCCCAACATCATGAAACTGTCCTGGTCAAGTCAGGCTCAGCAGGGCCATCTCCAACCTTCTCTGTGCGTTTCTCCATGGAGAAACATGCCACAGAACTCAGATTTTTGCTCTTTCTTTGCAATGTATGAAGCAGATCGTAGTCTGGACCCATGTTCTGATTCCTTATGCCCACGCTCTAGGACACATGGGAGAAAGAGCTCCCTGACCCTCTTCACTGGATGTTTATGGGCAAAGACAGATCTACCTGGCAGCACAACACACATCTCCACTTTTTTGTTAAAATATTCGGTTTTGGCACCTCTCATTTGAGTTCCTGCACAGGCATGCTCTATTATTTTCCTCCCAACCACAGGAAGGGCATTCATCCTCCAGACATGGAAAAACATTTTATCCAGAAGGCCAAAAAAATCACTTTCAAAGTCAGTTTATTAAAGTTAACCCTCTATAAAGTATGCAAATTTGAACAAAATTCGACTTGGAACTCAATGATCTTTAAGGTCCCTTCCAACCAGAACCATTCTATGAATCTAAATCATGGTAATAAACTAAGGGGCAGCAGTGGATGAAGGACAAAATCAGCTGGAGATAGGATGTGACTACAACTTCTAAGACATTTGAAAATTAAAATAAAGCAAGAAAACAACGATAAGTAGAAGCAGAGCCTTCCCTCCCTCCACACCTTACCAAGAAACAGCCAATTAGCACTTCCCACCTGCACTGCAAGAAGTGTGCGTTCAAACTCTGCTTTTGCTTAGATCCCCATTTCACATCTGTATTATCAGAATTCAGATATTTCCGGGGACTGCCAAACTATCTGCAGCTTTGCAAGCTTTGTGCCCGAGGCTATTGGCACTCTCAAAAGGACCAGCAGCCGGGATAGCCCCATCCCTGAGGATGCTCACGGGGCAGTTTGCCTTCAGCCTTCCTGACCCGGCACATCAGTCTCATAGCTATTTTTATTTTGGATCCAGAGATGCCAGTGAGTGGCTACATAAAAAGATGCGTTTGAAGGAGGGGAAGAAAAAGTGTTTTTGAAAGGTTAACATTAAGAACTTATAACAGCCTATCGATATCTGAAGGGAGCCTATGGCACAGCTGGAGAGGGACTCTTTACGAGGAAGTGTAGTGACAGGACAAGGGGCTGTCCCAGAAACCATTGGATTTTAAATTGGAAGAGGGGACATTTAGATTAGACACCAGAAAGAAATTCTTTACAGTGAGGATGGTGAGACACTGGAACAGGTTGCCCGGGGAAGTTGTGGCTGCCCCATCCCTGGAGGGGTTCAAGGTTGGAGGGGGCTTGGAGCAACCTGGTGTGGTGGGAGGTGTCCCTGCCCAGGGCAGGGGGGTTGGAATGAGATGATCTTTAAGGTCCCTTCCAACTCAAACGATTCTATGATTCTATGATTTTTGGATGGGAAAACTTTTCCTTTTTTTCAAAAATGCCCAACTGTTTTATTCCCCTGTGCTCATCGGCTGCTCTAAAGTGTGCCCTCCAGCCAGCAAGACAAGATGTGGCTTTCAGAGAGATGTCCCACTCTCACAGAGCAGTCTCAGGAGGGGTTTCACACTTCAGGCTGAGCTGAGAGCAAACAGATGTGTGGTGTCTGCTGCAGATGTGTCTGCTCTCTCCGAGCAAGCCTCAAGACTGGTGTTTGCTGAGCACAGCTCTTCTACAAACAACAAATCTTGTTGACTTGGGTTGGATTGTTTGTGTACACATGGAGATTTGCAGCAGGAGAAAAGAGAAAACTGCTTTCTCCTCCACTGGGTGATGTCAATATTTTTTCCTCCTATTCCCCAAATTAAAAATCCACTGATTCCAACTAGTTCGATTACTTCTTTCTGGCATCTCAGGTAGGGAAATACACATGTCCAAACGACTGACAGTCATGGAAAAATCAGCTCACTAGTTAGTGTCTTTTAATATTCCCCTGCCTTGTCAATGTGGTGACACATCGCACCACCGAGACAGTGTTTCTGTGCTAAACCTTTGTTGTCAGTTGCTTAAAACAGTCACACCAGAAATACCTTTATTTGTTTGACATTTCTCCGATGTTTTCTGCATTTCAGAAGAATTTAATCAGCTTTTCTTGAGTTATGTGATCATAAAAATTAACTACAGCCCTTAATTCTTTTTACATACGTTTTTGTTATCAGGTAGCTAAAAAACTTCTTAGTTTTGAATAGAGATGCTTGTAAAATGTTCACTTCTACCCCTTCTTTCACCGTAGATTTTTGCCTTTTTATTAAGAGTTACTTGGATTTTGACTTCAGGGTTTTTTGATGAATATTGAAGAACAGAAGAGAAGCACATGCTTTTTCCAGAAATACACAGGAAAATCTGAAACCTGATTTTCTGTTTCAAAAGTTTCAGATTCAGTTTCTAGTCCATCTTGGATTTGAACTCAAACTAATTTTTGAGATAAGTATAATTTTAGAGTCTTAAAAGATAAAAATAGTAGATAATTCCTTGCCCACAACAATCGAAGCCTTAGATATTTGAAACTAGACATTTGTATGCGGTATGTTCTACAAATGGACTATTAGCCCCAAAATTGAGTAGACTTTCTAGAAGGATGACCACTTGTCCCATTGACAACATGCCAAATGACAAAGGGTGGCCATGCTGTGACAGTGAATTTTGTGGGATGGCAGTGTGCTGTTCCCTCTGCCCCAGCCAGTCACAGACCGTGTCTCCTCCTCACTCCAAAGAGCGCGTTAACAAATCAAATGCTTAATTCCCTCATGCAAACAGCTTAGTGCCAGCCAAGCTTGACTCACGCTAAACCTCAGCGGTGCCCAGGGCTCAGGAAGGGTGCCGTGCCAGGACTAATGATGTCCCTGTGAGGATGAGCACGTTTTGGTACCCAAAAATGTTCCCTGGCACAGTGTTATTTACCTATATAGACTTAGCCAAAGAAACCGTGTGGTGCCTATAAATTCCCCTGGTTTCTATGGCTACGAGGATGTTACAAGCACATTGTAGAGAGAGAGATTCGATTGCCCCAGCAGAGAACCTACAAGGCAATCACCGTAATTCTTGCTGGCTTTAAAATCAATTAATGTGTTGTAGAGGGAGGTCTGTAGGTCAGACTTGAGCAAGCTGCCCGGAGGCACGAGACCCCAGTGAATGGCTCCACGTGTAACCCTGGCAGATGAGCTGGCTCTTGCTCGTAGGTCAGAGTCTCTCATAGCAGTGCTGGATCCACGGGTCTCCTCGCAGGAAGGAAAACCTGAGCTGCTCATGCTGTTGGAATCCCAGAATTACAGAATGATATGGGGTTGGAAGGGACCTCTGGAGATCACCCATCCCAACCCCCTGCCAGAGTAGGGCCACCCACAGCAAGTGCCACGAGAATGTGTCCAGGAGGGTTTTGAATGTCTCCAGTGATAGAGACATGGTTTTGAATGGTTTTGAGCCTGTTCCAGAGCTCTGCTACCCTCACAGGAAAGTTCCTCCTCGTGTTGAGATGGATCTTCCTAAGTACAAGTTTGTGCCCGTTCCCTCTTGTCCTGTCCCTGGGCATCACTGAGAAAAGACCAGCCCCGTCCTCCTGACACCCACCCTTTGAGTATTTATAGGTGTTGATCAGATCCCCCCTCAGCCTTCTCTTCTCTGGACTCAAGAGCCCCAAGTCCCTCAGCCTCTCCTCTAGAGAGAGATGCTCCAGGCCCCTCAGCATGAGAGAGACAAAAGGAGAGAATAGCTTTCTGTAGTGCTGTCCTGTGGCCCACTCTAGGTCTTGGAGCAGAGTGTTACCCTTCTGGCTGCTAGGAGAAGAGTGTAAAGATTAAAGCCTTTTAAGGGTCTCTTGAACTTTTATTTTTTTACATTTATGTGTTATTTCCTAGGTAAACATCCTTTTCAGTTTAGGAACTAGGACATGATTTGTATGTTCTGCTCTTTACATAACAAATGGTTTTTGTGAGCATGTGGGTTTTGTTTTTTTTAAAGCTGCAAATAGTTAATTGTTACAAATTCATGTAATTGTCTTGTTGGTTTTGTTTTTTCTGTTCTAAAGTAATCTGATTTGAGGTTTGAATGGCTTAATGAAACAAAAGGCTTATATTGACTGTTTTCAGAAAATGAACCAATCTTATGCTGTGTGTGCTTGTCTGTAAGGCAAAAGGAAATGTATGCTAAGACATGAGTGTTAAAAATCACAAAATAAGTCTTTTTGTTGTTTTTATTTTTTTCTTTGCAGTCGTTTGCTGACAGAGTATCAACAGAAATGCACTGATATCCTTTATTAGAGTTCTTATAGGATTAGTACATTAACGTTTGCTGTAAGAGGGCTTGAGGTTTTTCACTTAAGGCTTAAGAGATTATGCCTCTAGTGAAGAACAGACTGGGGAAAAGGGTTTGGGGTTAAACCTATCCACTTAAGATATGTCTGTGCTTAACATACGGCTCGATACAATACAGTGTTTGCAAGCTGCGTTGCTGAGAACGACTCGAGTTTTTTCATGTAACAGAAGAAGCTCTGCTTATTCACTTCAAACATATTGAAATGTTTTAATTAAATTAAACATTTCTGCAAGTCCTGGGTTTTTTGGGTGGAATCTTTACTGGATGTTCCTTTGCAAGTGGTGACGGGATTGAAATATTAAGGATGTTTGAAAACTGTCTGAAATTTCTCCTTTAACAAAAGATTACAGCTTCAGTTTGCTGAGCGGTAAGTTTGATTTTAAACTGTTTGCTAAAGATGCTGCCTTCTTGGTGTCTTGGACAGCTTTGGGATGTTGTAACAACAACAGCCCTGAGCTTTTAATATGGTCCTTTCTTTTACCATGTTTTCTAAGCTGTAACTGGCAAAGATACCCTTGATGAAGAGAGAAACCTGCCCTTCTGCGATGCCCGGCCCTGGTCTAAAGTGACCAAGTGGAGATGCAGACAGCCTCTTCTGGTGGTGGCTGGATGGCAGCCCTATTTGTATGAAACATTCTGTCTTAGAGTTGTGGCTGCGTGCCCTTGCTTTCTCTACTTAATTATAGAGGAAGAGGCAGCATATAATCCATCCTGCCTTCTGAAAACTCCCGCAGTTGGACTCTGCTCTTTCTTCCCAGCACTCCTTGTGCAGAGACACTTATTCCTGGTGCTTCAGTGTAGGCAGCTGTGCAGCATCCCTGTGTGCCACACGCCATCTGCTTCCATCTAGCTTCAGGCTCAGTTTAGTGGTTCTAAATAAGATCTTGAATTTTCTTTGAATGTATAATGGTGGATGGAAAAATGAGAACACTTAGACTCTTCAAAGCCTTTGGGTATCTTACAGCAGTTTTCTATAGGAGACAGCAAAATACTCAGACACTTGGCCTGAAGGATCAAAACACTGAGTTTGAAAGCACTCTTTTTTTTTTTTTTAACTTTATTTATTATTATTATACTTCCTGTTTCAGAGAAATCTCTGCTCTTCGTTGTCAAGTGGAGCAGATGCTACAGAAAATCCTACCTTTGGAAAAGTGCCAGGAGGAGTTGGGTTCCTTGAAAGCAGAGTTGGAGGAGAAAAAGGTGTGCTTGTAAGGTTTAAATAACTTGCACTTCCTCTGTTGAAGAAAATCCATATATTTAATGCTCATCTTAATGAAGCAGGCTTTAATGAACCCAGTTGTTGTTTCTGGCTCATTGGCATGGACAGCTCTGGTTTTAGGTGCAATGAGTTAAATAGTAACCAGTTTCAGTTAGGAATTAAAAAAAAAAGGTCTGAGCTTTTTGCCTATGATTTTTGATCACATTATTTGGGTTTTATTTCTTTATTTAGGAAGGAAGAAGATACATTCAAGGCTTTCTGTTATGATCTTGGTAAATTATATTCTCTATATAACTTGCAGTTATAACGTGTAGTATAACTGTCTATAACTTGCAGTATTGAAAAGGTGCAAAGAGGATCTGTGCAGAAGAGGATTTTGCTCCTTTTACCATTTTGAACATATACTTTTACATTATTAGCTATTTGAGTTTATTCCTAATTTCTGTCCCATCCCTTAGCTGAGATTTAGTCTACAGAAGAAAAGCTTTTGACTGTTCAAATTATCTAAATAGATGTATTTTCTAGACATTAACTATTATTTCTGCAAAAAACACCCTACCCTCTTTCTTGTAGTTTTTTTTATACTGGTACATGGTAGGATATTAACGTTTGTCTTGTCACTGTACCTAGTTTTTCTTCTATGTTAGAACTGTTTTTTAACAGTTTTTCCTCAGCAAGCATTAGTAGCTGTTGTCCTGATCACGCTTTTCCAGAAAAAGCAGGATTATATGTATGGTGTGTAGTAGTTGTGCTTTTGACTTTGAGTTCCTATCCAGATAAGTGTTGGAGATACATAATCAAAAACTAGATAGATAAAAATTTATTTATTTGTTGTAACTTTTGCCTTTAAAGAAGAAGAACAACCTGACTTTTCAACTTGCTTGTTTTCTCATTGGATAAGCTTTTTTGGCTCTGCAGTCTTTTCATTGGAATACATAAAATGTTTATTTTACTTTGGCCTCAGTAAGGACATATTTTAAATGTGCTTTCCTTCTCCACAGAGTTCTCTCAAGATTTATCGGGAGAGTCAACTGGAATATGTTAAAATTAAGGAAGAAATATTAAACAGTGATGCTGTGTGAGTGATGCTTCTTTTTTTCATAAGCTTCCTTTCCCCTTCTTACCTCTTCCAGAATTTGGTCTTGTATCTTACTTAGTTATGCTTTCCATTTTGCTAAAAGCTTTATACTTATGGGTTCTTACAACAGGGAGTTGATGAAAGAATAGTCTTAAATTTTGTAGCAGATACTCTGGAAGGTAGTATTAGTTTAATTATTATCCTGTCCTCAAGTGGCTTTTTGTGGTTGTTAGTAAAGGATTTTAAGAATAGTGTAAGATTAGAGACAAAGCTGTAGCTTCTCGGGTTTTAACTGGTTCTTAGTCTTAGCTTTTTGTTTCCAATTGTTGGAATTTTCCAATTGTCTGTTTCCTTTGTCCTGAAAAGTCTCTGAGGCCAATATAAAAATGGTATTGCCAAAGTGATCGCTTAAAATCAGTCCTTTAAAATAATTGCTTTTGAAGAAAAAGCTTAGCAGGCCCTGAACTGTCCAGTGTGTTTGGAAACGGGCAGGAAGGATTTGGCACCAAAAATGGAGAAGCCATTTTTGCTGCTGTAGTACAGGACATTGTACGGAGATGATCAAGGGACTGAAGCATCTCTCACATGAGATACTTGAGTAGCTGTAAGTGCCTTGTGAAACATGCAGTACTCCCCAGCACAGCAGCAAGCCCCTGTCATCCACAAGACTGTCCAAGCAGATGAGCGTTGTTGTCACTCGCTCTTGTCCTGTCTTCTGCCAGACTGCACCTATTTTGCATATAGGCACTCTGTCCTGTGAACTTAAAGCAATCTTTAGCACATTCTCCTCTCTGAGAGCAGCTGCCCCAGAGCTAGCTGCATCTGTAAGAGGGGACTGACCCCCCTGATGTGCTGGCAACGTGGTGTCTCAGCATAGATATGCTGACCACATAGACACTCCCATCTGTCACTTGTATCCCCAAGAAGGAGGAGCCAAGGAACTACACCTTAGTCTCACCTTGGCCCCTGGGAAAGTGAAGGAGCAGCTCATCCTGGAACCTGTAAACACCTGGATATTCCGAAGAAAAAGCTATGGGACATAAGTTACCCTGAAGGCTATTCTTCATTGTCTCATTATTCCTGATTATCTCGTTGCTTAGGTCCTATTGATTGTCAGAAAGGCTTAATTGTTTTTAAGGAGTAAAACTAACCTGTCTGCATTACACTGTAGAAAAACAGAAGCTATTTTCCTGGGGTTGTGTTTGTAACTCCAGGTTTTAGCTGACTCTTATGGGCAAACTCTGCTTCTGTCACAGATAAAGCTGTTTGTTAGTGTGAAAACATCACGTGCCACTGATTTAAGTTTTCAGCTTTGGGGACATGTTGGTCTCACAGGTCCTGGATCTAGGAAGTGCATTTTCTCTGAAATGGCTAGATTTTGGGGTTTTTTCCTGTTTTTTCATGCAACATAATTCTATATAAAATGATGTATTAATGCTTTCTTTTGAACAGGAGAAAGAAACTGGAAACAAAAGTGAAGAAACTTGAAGGTATCTTTCTACATTATGTTACTGTGCTATTGTCCTACTCCCTCTCTTGATTCCTTTTTGTCATGGTTTGGGCTGGATTGGCCACTGAATACTGAATTTGGGGATTTCTTATCCAAAGAAGTAATTTCAGCTTTATAACTCTGTGGCCCCAAAGAGCAAGTCAGGGCTTGTGTGGTGCTTAGTCTCTGAATTGCATCCACCCTCCTGCAATATGTTTTCTGTTGAGTATCTTAGGCACGTGGTATAAATGAAATTGAAAGGGAACTTCTGGTCATGGAAGCCTCAAAAGATGGAGTCTGTCTGCCCAGCCTCTTCGGGCAACTCACAGCACGACCGTCTCCGTGGTGAAAAAGCTTTTCCTTACAGCCAGTTAGAAACCTTCTTGTTTCAACTTATGCCTGGTGTCTCTCCTCCTCCCACCATGTAACACTAAACAGTCTAATTCCATCTTCTTGATACCTCCTTGTAGGTACAGGAAGCTGCTCTTGCGTCCATCTGATGTTTCTTTGTTGTGTGTTGAGTTTTTTTCCCTCTCCAGCTAGTTAAGTCTAGTTCAGTGGGTCTGTTTTCATAGGACCTGTGCCCTGGCATTCTAATTATCTTGGCAAGATTCTTCGTGTTTATAATCATATCTAAATAAATGTTGTGATTCTGACACGTTTTTTGATTTTTTTTTTTTAATGTTCTGGCAATTGATTTTTGGTTTGTTTGTTTTTATTTTAAGTAGCACTTACTTGCCTCAAGGCACTGAGTTTTTCTTGGTTTGTTAGTAAAGGGTAGATATGTGCAAAGTATTCTGATACTTAACTTGCTGTACTGTTAGTTGGCAAGGCAAATATTTTTGTTCATGGTACATTTAGAGCTGTGATTACCACAGTTTCAAGTAAAATGGGCTGAGTGACTTGTATCTTAGTGTTAGGAAACACCCCAAATGCCAACCTTGTGAAGTTCAGCTAGGCCAAGTGCAAGGTCCTGCACGTGGTTGCAGCAATCCCAAGCACAAATGCAGGCTGGAATGAGAATAGATTGAGAGCAGCCCTGAGGAGAAGGACTTGGGGGTCTTGGTGGATGAGAAGCTCAACATGACCTGGCAATGTGCACTGGCAGCCCAGAGAGACAACCCCATCCTGGGCTGCATCAAGAGAAGGGTGGCCAGCAGGTCTCAGGAGGTGATTCTACCCCTCTGTTCTGATCTGGTGAGACCCCGTCTGGAATTTTGGAGCCCTCAGCACGGGAATAATGTGGACCTATTAGAGTGGGTCCAGTGAAGGGCCACAAAGATGATCGGAGGGCTGGAGCACCTCTGCTGTGAGGACAGGCTGAGAGAGCTGGGGATCTTCATCCTGGAGAAGAGGAGGCTCTGGGGACGCCTTATGGCAGCCTTCCAGTACCATCTGTGAAAAAAACCCCTCTTTTAAATAAGAGAATAAAACACATGAAAAAAGCATTGCACCTCATTCTTAATTTTGTTCCCTTATTTCACTTGTGTATGTTGTTCTACAGTATAGTATGATTACAATGCGACCCACTCTTGGGTGTAAGTGAGAAAAGTAATAAATATATTTCAGTACAGACCAGTGATTATGCAGTGGAAGACAACATACTTGCATGCATAAGTTGTTGTCTTTATGAGCCAAAATGTAACTTCAGTAGATTTGTATTTCATGCTATGCGCTTTTTTTTTCTAGTAATTTGATTTGCAGAATGGTGACCGATGCTACTTAAATCAATACTTTTATATTGTAGTTTCTAACTTGAATTTTGGTTCCCTTTTTTGAAGAGGCTGCAACAAAGCATACACAGAACTTCAGACGCCTGAAAAGTGAGAAGAAAAGGCTTGAAAAGGAGCTAAAGAAAGCACAAGTAAGACTATCCTGGTCTTTCACATGAAGCTTCTTTTAGTATTTGGGGGGGGTGAGTAAAGGAAGCTACTAGTAATAGAGTTACTGAAATAGTGACGTTACATTTGTGGGGGTATTGAGTAACTAAACATAGCATAGTTGACCTTAAGAGGTAGAAATTTTCCAACTGAAACGTTTCAACATTTCCACCTTTGAAATGTTGATTTAGATTTCATGCTAATTGAGAGTAGATGCTCTTAATTGTTATTTAATTTTAACAGGGACAACTGGATGGTGTATGTAAAGACAAGTGCAGAAAAGGTAAGTGTTCACCTTTGATTGTGATCAGATTTATGTGTGTTATTGTTCAGTTTGAACACTTACTTTTGCTCCCCTCTCCTATTTTTAATAGTTAAGCATGTGGAGACTCAGAGTTCAAGTGAAGATCTCACAACAGATATAGACAAAGGTAAGATTGTTTTGCAACACCGCTCTCTATGTGAAACCAACCACTATGAATTTATTGCAGTGCTTCTGGAATTCATTTTTGGAAATAGGATAGTGACAGAAATGCCGTAGGAGCAAATGTGGTTGAATCAAACATGCTGCACTGATGGAGGACTAGTGTGATAGATGACTGTTCTCAGTTTTGCAGTAAGGAAAGTATTTTATTCATTAAAATGATTAATCTACCCCACGCATACATGGTCAATTGGTATGCAGTTGTAAAACAGAATGCAAAGACTGTCTTTGAAGCTCATTGAAATCATAAAGGAAGCATTCAAAACAGAAGAGATGAGACAGGAGGAATGCTACCATTTCTATGTGAGACTCTGTAAATCGAGTGGAAATCCAGAACGTGTAGTTTCTTATGCTATTGAGGTTTTTTTCCCCTAATGATGGAAAATTATCTGAATCTAACTCTAGAATAGAGCAAACTTGCTGTAAACTTCCTCTAAAGTACTGAGGCCAAACTTCAAACACATCTATTTTTCCGGTTTTGCAGTCTTTTAAAATACTGGTACTGCTTTTGAATCGTTTAGAAATTCTGAAGCCAAAAGATCAACTCCCAGTTGTATTCTTGCTTTGCAATATTTATATATAAAATTTGTTCAAAATTGAACTTTTCTGAAAAAGGAAGACCTTGTCAGTTCTTGTATGCCTTGGCTTGGCTTGTATGTTTTTGCTGCCTTTTGTACTAAATTGGTACGCAGTTTCATCTTTTAATTTGTAATTAATGGCAAAATGGGAAAATTAAGATCTAAGTTCTAATTTGTACTTCAAATAGCAGCAGGGCCTTATTACTAATGGGAAATTTTTAGTGTTGTTAATGGCTGTCATGCAAAATTTGGCAGGTTTTCCTCTTATGCGCTGAGGTTTTTTAAATGTCCCTTCGTAAGTAGCAGTTTGCTGTGGTCTTTGACTTATGGAATTGGCACAAAATCAATAGTATGGGTTCCTGATTATTGATGATAGCTTTCACATAAGTATTTTTGTTGAGGTTTTGGTCTGTTTCTCCCTCTCCCAACTGCCCTTCTGGTTCTGGAACTAGATGGCTTGGCATCACCTAGCAATCGTGCTGGTGGGACTCCTAGACAACGGCCACTAACGTTGTGGCCTGATAACTTATTCAGACCCGCTCAGTGTGCTGTTACTCCATGGTAGGACTAAGATGAGCAATTACTGAGTGGGCATAAAGAAACAATATGATATAACTACTTCATTTCTAAAAGATTTCTTTCCCCATTTACGTTCGTGTCACCTGAGTTGTTTTAGAAAGCTGTTTAATTTCACTAATGTTACATTCAAATCTGCTTTTACATTTTGCTCTGGGGGCTGCTAAAACTTTTTGCCACCCACCCTTGACTATAGAAAGGAAAAGCTAAAGCATTCTGCAACTGTTCTTGCAGTCTATTTGGTTCCTTGGGTGGCTATGGCCGATACAGGATCCATTCCCCTTATCTAGGATTTCTCTTTCTCTGAAGCTAAAACACCCCAATGTCCCTTGTGTTAATTTTGGTTGTGGTTATTTTTTATTTTGTTGTAGGCACGTCTGTGTTTGAGTGAAAATAAAGAAGCATAAGTTCTTAGCTTTCTGAACAATTGAGGTTTTCCTTGATTAATAAGAATATTTACTTTAACAGAAAAAATAAAGCTCTTGTTAGAAGAACTCTGGATGTGCATTGACAGCGCAACAGGAAAAAGAGAGAATCAGGAAAATGATCCTGCCCTGGGTGAGATGGCTTGCAAAGTCTCATAATTTTCTTGATGCTGTCTCTTTCTGATCAAAAATAATTAGTGGTACTTCTTTGCAGCTTCTGTTCAGGATAAGGCATGGCCTGAAAAAAGAAGACTGACTGTTAGAGAAGGTGGGTTACAGTAAATGTGAATTTATTAATATGCAGGTGCATTGGTTTAATGTTACTGAGACATCAGGTTGGGTACTGTTTGCATAACTTTTTTGAATACTTCCCTTGGTGATTGCCTAGTCAAGTACGTGTGATTAGAATATTTGAAAAATAATTGCATATATTAATTTGAAGAACCAAATAAGCCAGAATGCTCTTCTAAATAAAATGTGTTGTAACCTGCTGTTGCAGTTGGGAAATCAGATTCTTTTACTATCAGCTGCTTTGACTATTTCTAAGTAATCAAAACTGAGCTCTCGTGTTTATACCTGGATCGCTATAAACTCTGCAGTATATAATGTGAATAACAGGATGCCTGTGCTTTTTTTTTTGTCGTCCAATTCCAGTAGTCTTGTCTCTTCTTTCCTAATCCCATCTCGAGGATGTTACAATACTTCCAAAGGAAGAAATCATCCTTTACAGTCTCTGCCATTCAGGCTTTCCTGGGGCAATGTGTTTTGTTTGCATGCATAAGAAATGGATTACTGTGTAATAATAAAAATTGTGATTTGAAAAGGATCAAACCAAAAGTACAGTGCAAAGAATCACACAGAGCATTTGGACATGCTTTCTTACTGCTAGAATAACTGTGTAAGACTGCTGTAGTTGACGTTATCTTGAAAGAGTTGTCAAATGTTCAGCATCTTTTATTGTCTTAGTGGTTCAAACTCCTTTGTGTGTAGGTATGTTTCATCAGGAACCTCACTTCTGAGAAAGTTTGCTTGTTTTTAAGGGTTCAGCTTTAACTAAGTCATATCATTAAGGACGAAATCTTGTACAATTAGACTCACTATTGAAATTTAAAGAAAAAAACTTTAAAAGCTTATTAAATCATAAAACTAGCAATATGGCTAAGAATTCCCTTACTGTGTTTAGGGCAGGGTATAACTGTATCTGCCCTCCAAATGCAGATACTGGCTCAAAGGGGCAGGTTGCTTTGAGAATTGCAGCCCGAGTGGGGAATGTCACTGCATGCTTGTCCTGCTTTTTCCTGAATGTCAGTTACTGGGCTAAAACTGAAATGAGTCATCGAGCTGAATGGATTTTTAGTTGGGAAGAATAGTCTTCATGACCCAATTCAGGAGGTGGTTTGGGTGGGAGCTCTTTGCTCATACGTATACCTTTTTCATGAAAAAAATAATTGTGAATACCATCTGATCTCTCTAAGGAAAACATTTATGAAAGTGACAGTAAGTGCTGCTTATTAGTATGATGCATCATCTATATAAAGAAAAATGAGAGAGGAAGAAAATTCTTAACAATATTTTTGTGTCTTAGAAACTGCACAAATCCACCAGAAGATCAGGAAGTGTGATGGCAAAATGCTACCTTGGCGTTCTTCACTAGAAAGTGCTGGAAAGCAGAATTCTCTAACAGCCGTACAAGTTGAGATGAGGACTGAGCCTTCTGGGGATGACGGTGGTGAGAGCAGAACTACTGAGGAGTGTCTGCACAGTGGCGAAGATGAGACTGTAGATGTAATTAAACAGACAGATGGGGAACACAGCTGGTTAGACTTCTCCAATCAGGAGCTTAAGGGCCCAGGTGGAAATGTAATGGATATATTGAATTGGGCCAGGCCTCTCCCTGCTCTACTTTCTCCAGTACAACTTTCACCACCAACCACACAGGTGAGTTCCAGGATGTGTCTGACTCGGTGCTAAATTGGTTGTATAATTGCATCAGAAATAATGATGTGATGATCCTGGGTTGGTTTTGGTTTTGTTGATGGTTTGTGTTTTTTTGAGGATCAGTACTAGTTATTCTCTGAAAGGGTCTCTATGTGAGCATTTATGTCCATGTGAATACTTTTTTACTGCCTGTGGAGGGGGGCAAAACATAATATCCAGAAGTATATTTAAAAGACAGTCACCATGTCTCAACTGCTGCCATAATTTCTTTTCCCAATGTTGCAGATTTACAGTCCCAACTCCTGTTGGGTATAAGCTTAGCTTTCCTAGCAAAATTCCACAGCTTGAAAGTCAAGGGGGTTGGTTTTCTGTAATCTTAGAATGCAAATAAGTAGGTAAAGGAGTTTCTTGACTTTTCACAGAGGTACTTTCCACTTGCTATGAAGAACAATAATGGAGAAGAATGTAATTCTGTTGATGAGCCTTGATCTCTCAACACCACTGCATGTCAGGGCCATCAGTGTATTCGTTTAGAGAAATAGCTCTTAAAACTTGTACTAAGCTTTGGAATGTTAATGTTGTCAATTTTCATTCAAAAGGATCTGCTGTTTGGAGAAGTCAAAGGTTCCAGCGATGACGAAGTTGATTGTAGTGCTTCTGCAGTGGAGGATATTTTACAAGAAGAACAATTTCAGCCTCAGAGTTATGATGCATTCAGCCTCACGGAGGAGTGTAACAGACAGAGCGAATCATGTGAGCGTGGTCTTGGTAGAGAAATCTCACTGAGGTGGAATGAAAAGAATGCTTTTATTAGTCCAAAGATGCCAAGCAAGGAGGAGAGAGATGCTGAAACAAAGCAAGCTGAAGCTGCTCCTTTACTTACAAACCTGGAAACTGACAGTGATTGCCTGGAGGAGAATTCTGAGAATGTGGAAACTGAGAAGAGAAAACTAATTGAGCCAAAGGCACATGAACTGGAAGCCATTGAAGAACAGAAAGAAGAGAGTGAGGACATGCACAGTGGAGAGGGAGGTTCTCCAGCTGATCTTATGTTACACAGTTTTAAGCCTCAGAATCAGATGGAAAAACAGAGAGAGGTAGAGCAAACAGAGGAGAATGTGATCTTAATCAGAGCTGTTGATTATGAGGGTACACGTGAAAAGCATGGTGAGTTAATGAAAGCAGAAAGAGAAGGATTATCAGGAGAGAGAGAAACTCCTAGGGCAGTATCTGTTCCCCAAAATGTTACTCATTTGTCACCTGAGCACTGCATTGTGTTTCAGAGTGAAGATTCTAAGGAGAAATCTGATGTGTCCATAAAGAATGAAGTGGTTCAAAATGAATCAAAAAATGTAATCAAAGTAACTAATACAGGAGGTGATGTAGGGGAAAACATAAACCAAGTGATAATTGGACGTGAAATAACAGCTGCAATAGAGATGAAAGAACTCTGTGCAGAGGCAAATAATGAGAGAGAACTCTCTGAAAATGTATTGTCTGATTTCAGTAGTTCAAAGTCCTTCTGTGAAGTGGAGTGTCCTAAAGACCTACTGGTACAGCGTGATGGTGAGGGAACTACTATGGAGACTGAGGCAAACACTGGTGTTCTTGTGACCTCTGCATACTCTCAGTGCTCTGAAATAAAAGGGGACAGTGAAGAGATACTGGGGAAACAGTGTGTGCAAACAACACAAGATGAATTGGACAGACAGCGTGAACCAGAGACTGTCCAGGTCTCTAGAGGTTACTTGCCTGTATCTGCTATTGAAAGAAACAAAAAGTCATTGTCTATGGACGACATAGGCAAAAATGTGGGTATGGAGGCTTTGTCAGCCTTTCCAAAAGATGATGAACAGCTCAAAGTTGAAGACATCAATGTAACCAGACCTGAGACTGTTGAGCGAACCATGAAATTTAACAGTGTTTTAGAAACAGCTGAACTGTCAGAGCTATTGCATAGTGCAGAAAATGGAAAATTAGTAGATAAAAAGGAGGGGGGATATTTAAAAGGCAATCCACACCAGGAAGAAAACAGTAGTAATTTATCACAAGAGAAGTCAGACTTTGAGAGTATACTTGCACTACCAAAGTCAGCAAGCGTTACTGATACAGAAAGCATAGCCAAGTGTGACTCCCCTGTGTTAGAGTTTACAGAAATTAAAGGTGAAATAAAGCAACCTGAAAACCTGTGTAGTACATTAGAATGTGGGTTGTCCAAAATTCAAGACTTCGGAGTGTTTGAATCTCAGGAAACTGAATTCAAAGTTAATCCAGAAGAGTTAGGAGAGGAAGGCAGTGACCTGTTAGATTCAATGGTCCCCAGTCTTACTGTCTCAGGAGAAAGTAATCGGACTTCTCAGGCACAGTTTGCAAAACCTCTCAGTCATTGCTCAGGAACTCAGAATGTTAAATGTGATGAAATAGAAGGGGAATTAAATAAACAAAGCAAGGAATTGATAACAGAGAGTTGTTCCAGTTCATTTAACTGGGAAGATAATGTTGTGAAGAAAAATAGTGTTTCAGAGAACATCTGCCAGCCTACTGTAGAAATGGATTTTAACAGCCGCTTGGCTTTTTCTGCTCAAGAGGACTTGGAAATGGGCTGTATAAATACTGAAGAAACAGATTCTCCTGTGCAAGTGAGAATTGGCTTGGAATCCACAATGTCTACTGATCTAAATTTCAGTCAGAAAGCTGTCAGTTTGGTTGAAAGTAATTTCACTGAGAAGAGTGCTTTTTCCTGTACATGGGAAAACAAAGGAGATAAAAAATGTGTTATAGATAGTGCATGTAAGTGTTCTTCAGAAAGCTTGGAAAATGATGCTGAGATTCTATCTGCTGAAAAAGGCAGCGCGTGCAGAGAAGCGGAGTGCCCCAAAAGGGAATATGTACACAAAAATGAAGTGAAAATTCCAGACAAGAAGGAGCAGCCAGTAGCTGAAGAACCACAGACGTCTGTTAAATCACAGATCCTGGATGCAAACTCTTATAAGAATACTTTTCTTCCCCAAAAGTTAGATTGTCAAGAATCAGGATGCAGAACTTCTATGTGGGAGGTTAGAACAGATCCTTCTAGAACTGGTTCACTAACAGCTGGGGGAGAAAGCGAAGAGTTGATTAATTCTGAGGCATCTGGGGAAAAGGCCATAAAAAGGTCTAAAACTGACTTTGCTGTGCCAGAGCAGAGCAATGAATCTGAAGAGAAAGACTGTTTTGTAGAAAATGTTGGGTGTGTTAAGTGTTCTGAATGTGTTCCCACCTTCAGAAAGGAGCTGAGAGCTTCCAGGAGAAATGCCCTGGGTGCTCTGGAAACCGGTGCGATGATTGATGCTGATGACCAAGTGTGTGAGCTTCACTCGACAATGCACCAAGGAGATACTTTGACAGTTAGTCATCTAAAAGCAGACACTGTGGTGGATCCGGATACACACTGTGAAACAAACACCTCTCCAGATACTGCAAATGAGTTGTCAAGTGTGGTCGGGGAGGGTTGTCCGAAAGACTTGGCCTCTTGGACAGGAGAGCATATGTTAGTAACGTCTGAAAATACCGAGGGTGGTAGTGAATGCCACGTAGATTCTAACAGAGCTGGATCCATCAATGACAGTGAGGACAGTCTGGTCAAAACTGAGGCATCAAAAGAAAGCCCTGTGATGCCAAATGGTTCAAAAAATAGATTACCACTATGCCAGATGTTAACCAAATTCTCAGAAACTTGCAGACTGGCTGCAAAAACTAGTAAATTACATACAAGAACATTAGCGCTTGGCAATTTCTTAGAAGAAAATGATTCTGAGAAACTTCAGTCAAATGTGGAGCAAAGTCTATCAGATGCTGTTCGTATGGGGGTCTCAGGGTGTGAAGAATATAATCATAACCAAACTTGCACTTCTTGCAATGTAGGGGAAAACACCACTAATGTTATTCTACATGGTAGCACTAGGAAAAAAAAAGTTGTCAAGTGTCTTCCAGCCTTGTCTGATGTAGAGTGCAATTGTCAGACAGTGAGGCAGCTTTCTGAGCCACAAAAACCGGTATTTGAGGAGTTATGTATGTCAGAGTCTGGTGTGGATGTTGCTGTCAAAAAGAGCAATAAATTGAAGTGCAAAGACCAAGAAGCATCTGAAATCTTGACTGTTTCAGCCAAGACAGCTGCCCAAGCAATGCATGCCAAGCTATCAAAGAGGCTATTTCAAGGTAAAAGAAAAACAAAGACTCTCAAAGTTAAACTAACTCAGCCAGTTCTTGCAAATGCTGATACTTCTGTGCCAACAAAATGCTCGTCTGAGACTATAAATAAAATTCGGCAAGAGATGGGTCCCCCTCTGCCCCCCTTGTTACTGCCTTTGATGGCTACTCCTCCGAAAGCTGCATGTACCCTGTCCCCAGTAATGTCTTCTAATGGTCGAGCCTCCTTGTTTTCCCCTCTTGATGAACTGATATCCCCGCTACGTGAAACTCCTGTTCCGCCTCTGGTGTCTCCGTTAACAGATACTCCAGCAGTAAAATCTGCTCTTCTGTTTTCTCCTCCTTCGCCCCCGGAAGTGGCAGTTGGTAGAAGGATTCGCTCCTCACCTTTGAAATTTTGTACTTCCATCCCAAAGCATGCACTTCCCGTCCCAGGAAGACTTCCTCTGCTTGCAGCTGATAGTGCTGCTCCGGGTGCTCCTCAGGAGAACTCTGTGAAAATATTGGACACGATGTACCCGGAGCTGTCTGCAAGGGCAAGGACACTAAACATTCTGAAAGGCAACATCCAGCTTAACCGATGTGCGGTTCCAGACAGCCAGAGCTTACCAGGACCTGTGGTTCAAATAGGTGGGTTCAAAGAAATTGCATCTACATCAACTGCTTTCGTTAAAACTGGGAGCAATTTGAAATCTGATAGTAGCAAAGATCAAGGCAAAGATGTTCAAAATCAGCAATTGCTTTCAAGCTCGTCAAATCATCTTGGAAAACGGACACTATTGCCGATTTCCATGCCAAGAAGTGCAAAGAGGTTGAGGTTGGACAGTGAGCCAGCAAAGTGGGAGCTTAATGATGCTGCTGCTATTGGAAATACTGAAAATAAAGTCCCTGAAATGCAGGGGACTTTCCACGACAAAAGATGTGAAATCAGCGATTCAGCACGTGGTTCCAGTTTAGAAGCATCGCTACCAGTAAAGAAGGTTATTGATCCTGACTGCCAGAAAGTTTCTTCGGCTTTGAAGAAAATTGCTGAGTCCTGTTTTGACTTGTTGCCAGTTGTTAAAGGTCATGTGTATGTTGGCAATATCTCAAAGATTCCAATAATGAGAGATGAAGAGAAAGAAGTCGTCTATGAATTTGGTATAAAAAGCAAGGTAAGTAGCACGGCTTTCAACTTTGTGTTTTAATAATGACTTCTGTGCAGATAAAAAGAGTCTAAGTGTGTAGTATTTGAATTCTAAATTGTCCAGGCAACCTGTAGTGCCCAAAGGTAGTATTGAAAGGTTATCAGACATCTAAATATGTGTAACTTAAGAATATACAGAACTTTACTAGAAATCATGGTTCAGTGGTACAAAACTTCATTTGTAAATATGTTCGCTTTCCTGCTACTGTTCTGAGGATAAAATAATTTTTGCAGCACTTTTTGTAGTGGATAGCATTAACAGTTGCAGGAGTTCCTCTAAAAGTCTGAGGTTTTATTCTCTTATTCTTATTTTTTCAATTAAGAAAGATAAACTGCATTGTATATGCAATAGTGACATACCCTTTCATTCCATGTTTACGTTCATTATTCTGCATTAGCATAGAATCACGGAATTGTCTAGGTTGGAAGGGACCTTTAAGATCAAGTCCAACCATCAAACGAAGACTGAACTAACCTAAACCCATCACTAAACCCCGTCTCTAAGCACTATGTCAACCAGGCTTTTAAATACCTCCAGGGATGGGGTGGTGACTCAACTTCCCTGAGCAGCGTGTTCCAATGCTTCAAAACCCTTGCTGTGTAAAAATTTTTTGGTAATATCCAATGAATCCTTCCCTGGTGCAACTTGAGCACACTGCTGGCTCCTGTTCAGCCCACAGTCCACCAACACCCCCAGGTCCTTTTCTGCCCAGCAGCTCCAGCCACTCTGCCCCTGATGCTGTAGACAGTAACTCCCCCTCCCCACACAGTGTGGAAGGTCCTCTGGGGAGTGACTGCTGTTGACTCATCTAGTAAGTCTCACACCTGGACAGTTTGTCCTTCTCTGGAAGTAGTCAAGTCACTGATCCATTTGCTCTGGTTAGGTTATTTGGGTTCCTCTACCTGCCAGTGTTCCTCTCCTTACTTTTTGTTTAAGGAAGATCATTTTTAATCACATATCTAAACAGTAGATAACACATCTAAACAAAAGGAAGGTAGTCTTAGTCTGCATCTGTTTAAGGCGTGTTTGTAAAGTTGTTCCTCTCTTTTTCTTTTGCTGATTGCCCCTTGTTTACTTCTCTGCATTTTTATATGTATGCAAACAATATTCTGTTCTTAGGTAGTAATTTGCAAGATTTTTTTTTGTCTTACTACTATAATGTAGTAAGTAAGTAATATAAGTAATGTAATAATCAAATATTCTCAAGTATATCACAGTCTAACTATATTTTTTTGTGCCTTTATAGCATTTAGCAGAGTCCTTGTTGCATGTTATTCTCAATAAACTCAAAGCTCAGAAGAATGCCACAAATTACAATTTCAATCAGGCTCTGTGTCGAGTCTACACAGGAATTTGTCGACAGTTGGGAGACCTGGAAAGAGCCCGCCTCTTCTGCTATAGCCTGCTTAAAGAAGGTATCGTAGGGCCTTGTGTCTTAAAGGTGCTGTGTGCCTTTGCTGTAGTGCTCCAGAATGCTGGTGTGTGTAAAAACAAACAAAAATCCTCTGAACGGGACATTTTCCTTAGGACGTTTTTCTCTCGTGCACAAGTATAGACTGTTCTGGAAGAAAGTTTGTTTCTCACAGTTCCTCCACACCTGTGTCTCAGTTCGGTGAGACCTGGGCTTTTGGTAGTCTACTCGTTTTTCCAAATAAATATTTTATTTAGGATCCTCTGTGCTTTTGTCTTTGCTCCAAAATGATAATGTGATTCCAGGGAATTTTGTACTTTTTGCTGACTAGTATTTTCTTATTTTAACTGAGTAAGCAGTTATTTAAAGAGAGCAATTACAGTGGAGGAGGTGGCTTGGGGGGGATGTATTTTTCTAGGGTCTTTTTTTTCTTATTTAATCTTAGGACTGGGATGTGCTAGTATTGCTAGTACGAGTGCCCTGGGCTGCAGTTGTTACATGAGTTCGATGCCTTCTTCCCTAGTTATCTTGCCAAAGAGTCTGGCTTTTAATGCCTGGTGTATATATGTAAGTATGTGTTTGTTCTAAACATTAAAAACTTAATCTGTTCTCTCTCTTTTTTTTTTTTTTTTTTTAGACTTTCCAGATTCAGAAAAATTGATTTTATTTATCGCAAACGTATGGTCTGACATATTTGTCTTCCAAGGTGCAGTTAACACAGCGATGCAGGTGGTTGTCAGGCAGAGTGCAAGCAAGGAGACGCTGGCCTGCCTGAGTGCTTATCTCAGCTGGGAGAAGGTAAGGTCACCCTCCGGGGCCAGGATGGCCTTTTGTCTGCCTTGATTGCTTTGCTGGCCCCATCAAATCAAGGGGCTTCAGTCTGATGAAGGGTGTGAGGATTCCCTGGGAATCTCTTGGAGTCTGCACCATGGCACAACTCGTGCTGCTTCAGCCCTTTTTCCTGTGGTTGTCTAGACCCTCACTAGAACACATCACTTTTCTTGGTTTTCCTACTAAATCCCTCTATTTAATGTTAAAACTAAACATTGGTTTTAAACTTTGACTAGAATGTTCTTGGACTAGGGAGTTCTATCCCTCGATGGAACTGACTTTGCTCTTTGAGGTCTGATTTTTGTTTTGTTTTGTTGGGATTTTTTTAATATGTGCTGGGCTTGTCTGTCATTCATGGTTCTCTGTGTAATTATTTATCACAGTTAATTTCTAGATGAGTTTAGATGAGACTCTAGATGAGTCTCTTAGTCATTATCTTTCTGTGAAGTAGAATGTAAATATCCATTTATCACCAAAAAACCTCAAAAATTAATATCATAAATTAATTTCATAGGTAGTTGGCATGATCAGTACAAAACTGCAGTGATGGCAGAAGGAGGATTACCAATGTTAAGGATCTAAGGACTTCAGGTTGACTTCATGTCTTTGAGCCATTGTGCGAGTCACTTAATTTCTGTTGGTTTCCAGCAGGCATGCATTGCCATCCTGAAAGGGATGTTGTAAAAAGGAAAAATTGGGACCCACTTAGTACCAGTAGGAGCAAATTCGTATCAGGCACATGCAGCAGCTGTGGAGCAGGACAGGGGATAGGCAGCTATGAATGAAGAGAACTTTCTTCACTTCATCTTTATATAAGTGTAGGACTTCCAACAAGCAAGCCCAGCATTAGTACTGGGTTTCAAAACTACCCGGGCCCTAGCCTTCGAGCAGACACACAATCAGGGTCAAATATATGTAAAGAGTTTGGTTCTGGGTTGGTTAATTTTCATGCATTAAGATAATCACCTTCTAAAATTCCAGAGTTCCTCTTTAGATGCTGGTATTATGGTCTCAAACCTGCTTTTAGAAATGCAGTTGTGTCCAAAAGTAGGATTTCAACCGAGTGAGCGATACGGAGAAGATCTGAGCGAGGATGCTTGGCAGTACATATTTGCTGTTGATCTACTCTGCTCTCGCCTGAAGTGGGACTGGACCCACGACAACGTTATAAGGTATTGTGGCAAGCATTTCTTTCAGATGTTTTCCTTTGTGGGTTTTTTGTGCTTTGTTTTGGTGTTGGTTGTTTGTTTTCTTTTCCCCCAGATTTGAGACTTTGTGACTTAGCTTTTAACATGACTAAAAGATTGCATAGATACTTAGAAATGAGGGCATTTTAACCTGATGAGACCTAGACGACTACATTTGAATGTAGAGTGATCAATATGTAGAATATAGAATGAGTGATCAATGAGGAAATATAGGATTTTATGGTAGTGGCCCAAGAAATTAACAATGTTTGTGAACCTTTCTAACAAAGAATTGCTTTTAAAATGGTTTTATGTGGACAAATGTGAATGATTTTGAGATGGATTGTGTCAACAAAGAAAAATGATTGACTGTTCCTCTGAACTTAATTGTTCAATCCCCCTCTCGGTCACTAGGAAGTGAAGGAGGAACTTTTGATGCGTAACCAGCACTCCTTCAGTGGTGAAAGTGAAATGTAACCATACTCAGGAGTGCATTAGCCTGATTTCAGTCTGATTTTAATTCTAAAATCACTACAATATTTAGATTCGATGTCTTAAACTTTCTTTGAACCCTGTAATCCAGTGCTGATCCATACTGAACTTGCTGTGAAAGGCTTCATCTTGATACCTGCACTGATCTTTGATGCCTACCCTGATCTGACAGCCCCTATTTTCTATGTAGAGTTTACATAATCTAGTAGAATCTGCAAAAATATGGCATTCATTTGACTATGATGATGTAATCGTTGTGTATAAAGTAAATGTAAATAGCTTAAAATCATCATCAAGTCTCTTATACAAGTTGCTAGCTTTCAAGCAGTAAAGAAGTTATTTTTAGTGAAATATAAACTAGCTTCAGTGAAAGGTATGTCACTTTAAGTAAGGCCTGAGAGTTGATTGTCTCTGGGGTTGATAACAAGTAATGAGGTTGATTAGCATCATTTCAAGGATGAAAAAGTCTTAGGTCAGGTCCTTTCAGCTTTAGAAACAAGCATCAGATCCTACTTAAAACATGCAAACTCTGAATTTTCAGTCTCATAAGAAGCTTGCATAACATCTCTGCGTGATACTTGAAAGTAACCAGATTTCATACCCATCTATGAGGTCAGTGGAGTAAGGTCTTGACTTTAGGCAGAGATGTGGAATCTTGCAGGGAAGCAAAAGGAAGATGAAGAGGCCTTCTGTTCTGAACAGGAACGGTTCCTCCAGAAAGCTAGCTCCAACTGTTTGGGTTTAAAACCTTGACATTACTCAGGTTTGTGGGTGCTTGGATTGTTGTTGGTTTCCCAAGCAGGTGAATTGAAGATGCCAGTGGAGCTCTGGAAACACATGGTAAACTGAGGGGAAACGTTTGTATTCATTATTGTATAAATATTGTACTGCCTCTTCATGCAGACTTTTGAATTAATTGTTTCATACAGCAAAGTGCTTTGGCCTTCTATGGACAAATGGGTAAAGAAGAGGAAGGGGCATGAAACTGCTCCTTCTGTTCCTGACAGTGTGACAGCATTGACACTCAGGCTAATTGGTGAGTAATCCCAAGTCTTGCTTGAACTTCTGCTTTGTGTAAGGATGTCCTTTGAAAGTCTCAGCCTGCCTGGAAAGTGAATTGAAGTATTTTTGCATCTTAATTTTATTTTTTTTCCATTTTCTTCAAAAATTTTCACCTTAAACCAAACTTCCACAATCCTCTGCAGATATTTTCTCTTTGTCAGCCTGTGGAGAGACGTTACTCTGATTTCACTATAGCAAATACCAGTGTGTTTTATGTATTTAAAATTGAATCACCCGTAGCTACAAATGCTTTATAGAAAAGTGTATAAAATAAGGTTTTATAGGCAACGTAATACCTCTTCTTGCAATTTTAAATTAGATTCATTTATTTGTGATCTAGGTGCCATTTATTAGAGTAAATAGATGAACTTTGAGTTTTAATAGGTATTTTCAGTAGGTAGGCTATATAATATTGTTTGTTAAACAGAAATTGCATTTTTTGAGAGTTTTGCAGTTACAAATTGTAAAACCTGCAGAAGGTTGGATCAATCTGATGTAAAATGCCTTGGGGTCCTCAGTCACAAAAGCAATAGGACAGCTGTTGTTCCTGAGACAACATAGTAACCAGAATGAATAATTTTTGTAATGGAAATTTGCATTTTCTCTTGATACTGATTATCTGTTGAAGTAAGTCTAAAAATTAGGAAGTTGACTGTCTAAATGTCAGGTACGTAGTAACTTTTTCGTTTTTCTCTTCCAGGTCGATTGGGCCAAATAGGTTTAAAGGAAGGATATCTTGGTGCAGTGAAGAATATTAGTTCTGTAATTGGGCTGTTTGTACAGCATGCCAAAGAGGAAGGTAATATTTCTTTAGAGGAACTCTATCATAACATCTGCAATGTGAAGTTTTGCCACTGTAAACAGAACACACACAAATTGAGAAGAAGGTGCCCGAGCAGTTTGTGCAGGTTTATGTTGGTGCGTAACAGTAGGGCTTTCAGTTCCAGTCCCTTTCTCTTCTGAAGTTAACGAAGCACGTGTATTTCCTCCTTCTGTGTGAGACAAAGAACACTCTGAGACAGTTTCAGTGACCCTGGAGTCACACTGCTTCATGTGAGGCATATCAGCTGCCTCACAGACCTCAAAGGCTGATCTGAACTTGAGCAGGGAGAGCTGGTCTCTTCCCTGAGCAGCTCATGGCTGCTGGCAAGACTGTTGTATTGGGAGAAGATTGCAAGATAGTCCCAATTCCTGACTGAGACAAAGCCAGGCAATTAGGGCACCAGAGATCTATATTGCTACGTTATTCTTTATGTTAAATACCTTTTGCAGTGAAGTGTTGATTGATGTTAGGGAGCTGTTTTCCTGTATTGCTTTCTTCCTTCTTACCTCATGGTCTTCCAAGTAAATGGCATGTGTCTATGTCTGTTCCAGACCCTCTGTAAAACTGTTTTCATAAATGTCTGATCACTTTTAATTAGAGTAAAATCACTACATGCTCAAATATTTTATGCCCTTTGAATACTGAAAACCTGTTGAATTCAGAAAACTGTAAAGAGTAGTATAAAATGAGATTTTATGGAATTTGTGTGCAGGTTGTCATCTTGCTACTTTCTTGTTTTAGGCATCCCAATTGTTGATGTGTTTTAATTCCAATTCTTGAACTAATAGTTTCTTTAGATTCAGGTTTCCCAAAGGCATTATTGCATACCAAAGTTTCTGTAAGCTGATTTGTGTTAACTTTTTGCAGGTGTTCCCTGGGGTGTGCAGCTGGCAGCCATATATTCACTGTGTGACTTGGGTGCCAGCAATCCAGAAGGTATCGTTGAGGCCATCAATGCTTGGAGAGCAACAGTTCTGAACAGCATCCCTTTCGCTGTAACCAGTGGCGTAGCTGAAATCACTTCTCTGTGTAAAACGGAGCCAAACTAAAATCTAGCAAGGTGGTCTGATCAAAAGGAAGAAGTGCCTTATTTTACTAAGCAGTAGTTGGTTCCAGTTTAAAAATAAATACTAAGTGGTGTGTCCTCTCGTATTTTATTTTTTTTAACAGAATGTCTGATCACACAAAGCAAGCTTAAGTATTTTATTTGGCTTTGCTGTTCGAGGGAAGAGTTCTAAAAAAATAAAAACAAAGACTTGCTTCTCCTAATAACTGATCAGTGATCTGAAAACCAGGGTGTCTTTGACCTCTGAGGTATTTCTGGTTTTATGTCAATAAAAATGAGTAATAGTTTCCATTATTTTACTTCCAGTAATTTGGAGCATGGGCTGTTTAACACAATAGAAAATAGAGCCTGGCTGAAAACCTGGCTCTATTACTTTGTTCTATATTTCTAAAGTAGCCATTCAGATAGCAGAACTTTGCCCAGATTCTGCTTTATTTTGCTTGAGTAGTCTCATAAGCTTAATTTAAAATACTTGTGTAACACAGGTAGAAATTGACTTTTTGTGTAACAATCATGTATAGAGTAGCAGAGATATAACATCTCTGAGGTTGTATATATGGTATATTCTGATAATGTGTCTCACATTTGATATTGTTCCACTTGCGGAATTTTGTGTATGTAAATAGAAAGTTCGTTCAAAAAGAAGTTCATGTTTCTAATGATAACTTCACTACACTCTGTGGTTTTGTATCTTTCGTAATAAAAGAAGCAAACACAGTTGTGTTCTTGTTGGTGTTTGTAAATGACATAGAATGAACTGCTGTTTATAGCTTGTATAAAAGCTGGGGTGGGCAGGAGGGAATGACCCAGGAGGTCACCTCACTGGGAATTGCCTGTAACAGGGCAGTTCTGGACACTGGAGAGAGGGTATATGGCATCTCTACAGAATTTTCTGATATGCCTTGGGCCTGGGGAAGTAGGTTTAAAAAAATCTGTTGAACAGCTTGTATTTTCACCCCCGATGATAACCATGTGAAGGGTGAGCTTTGCTAATGCAGATTCTCATTGTCGTGGGACCTGGACTCTGTCAGAGCTTTGGGGTGTCAGTCTTTTTTGCTTTTTCTTTTGAAGTCTGTGAGTCAGACAAGATACAGTTTACACCTTATTCTTTCTCCTGTGCCTTGTGTCCTTGCAGGGACATCTGTGCTTTTAGTGTATCTTCAGCCAGGTCAGTACCTGCACCAATTGCAGGGGAGTTGGAACTCGATGATCTTTAAGGTCATTTACATTAAAAAATCTTCTGTTCTGCTAATAGGACTGTAAGAATAACTTGTTCATGTGTCAGAAGGAGAACGTAAGCCTGATTTTAATTCTGTTGTTACTGTCTACTGTCCAAGCAAACTGCATTGGAATAAGCAAAATAAGCGCTGCGGGGAGAGCCCGCCCCGCGCAGAGGAGCCCGCCCGCCGCCATGGCTGCTGCCGGAGCCCCGCCTCCTCTGACCGACTCCCGCCCCCGCTCTTACCGGTAGCGGGCCCTGCGCCGCCATGCGATTTGGGGCCAAGATCGTGGATCTCGCCTGTCTCAACCACTTCAGCCGTGAGTTTGACGGAGCGGAGCGAGCCGGGGGGCGGCCACGCCTGGGCGAGGGGCCGGGGCCGGGGCCGCTTTTCCCGGGGCGGGGTGGGGAAGGGGAGAGGGAAGGCCCGGTCGGGCCCGGCGGCCTGTGGCGGGCGGAGGCGGCGTGAGGCGCTTCCCTTCACCCCGAGGCGGCGGGGGGGGTTTCCGCAGCGGCTCCAGCTGCCTTTGTCGGGGCTGGACGTTGCTCCCCTGCCCCCGGGCCGGGCTGTGTGGAGCGCTCAGCGCTGTAACGGGCCCCCCCTCCGCCAGGGGTCATTAACACCATCGCCAAGTTGGCCAAGAGCTGCACCCTGCGCCTGACGGACAGCAAGCTCTACTTCATCCTCTCCGATAAAGTCGCCAATGGAGGCGTCAGCATGTGGTGCGAGCTGTGCCAGGTGAGCCCGGGGAACTCCATCGGCCACACCGGGACCCGCAGCACACACCCGCAGGTGCACAGCCCTGTCCCGAGCTGTCCTGGGTCTGTCTGGGCACTGGGGGCTCTCCCTTTAGAATCACAGAAGGATACGGGGTTGGAAAGGCACCCAGGAACGTGGGTTGAATGTCTCCAGAGAAGGAGACTCCACCACCTCCCTGGGCAGCCTCTGCCAGGGCTCTGCCACCCTCACAGGAAAGAAGTTCCTCCTCACGTTTAGGTGGAACTTCTTATACTCAAGTTTGTGCCTGTTTCCTCTTGTCCTGTCCCTGGGCACCACTGAGAAAAGACCAGCCCCATCCTCCTGACACCCGCCCTTTAAGTATTTATAAACACTGATCAGATCCCCCCTCAGCCTTCTCTTCTCCAGACTCAAGACCCCCAAGTCCCTCAGCCTCTCCTTGTAAGAGAGATGCTCCAGACCCCTCATCATCTTTGTAGCCTCTGCTGTACCCTCTCCCTGTCCTTCTTGAACTGCAGAACTACCTTTTAGTTGCACAGGGCTGGTGCTTCTGGCTGTCTCTGTCTGAGGAAAAACAGAACCAACTCTCTGTTCTGTAATTTTACATCTCAGCCAGGCCTTTTCTAACTCTCTGAAATTAACAGCATATTCTGCAGAAAACTGCTCCTTCTCAGAGTGATAAGACCGGTGTCTGTGCTCCGTGAACACCCAGGGAGGCTCTTGCTTATACTTATTGCTATAACAACCAAGGGCAGCCAATTTCATTATTTGCCCCATTAGGAGGGTGGGAAGCAGAACAGCGTAGAGGGGTCCCCCCTGTGGGGAGGAGGGGACAGGAGAGGGGACCCAAACCTGACCACCAGGGGATTCCATCCCATCTGCCCCACACTCAGTGTAAAAGCTGAGGGATCAAAGGGTCAGCTCTCTTTCTCCAATGGCCAACATCCAAAGAGGACTTTGTCTGTCCATCTGCCTTTGATCCCCACCCGTGTGTTCCTGACTCCAGAGCTGGAACCCAGTTCCCATCCCTCGCTGAGTCCAGTCTGGGACTTCCCCAGTGCCTGCTGGTGATGGGACTGGGAGCTTGATATGGTTTTGTATATATCCTATCTATTTCATTATTTTCCTTTTTTTTTTTTTTTTAATTTAATTGTTCGTTAAAGTAGTTTAGTTCATTCTAAACTTCTGTATTTCCTTATCTCTTCCTCTCCTCTCTTTTTTTTGGGGGGGGAAGGGCCATCTGTCAGTCTGGTTTTGGTAAATTTGGCCGAAACCATGACACTGGCTAGGCATCCCCTTTACCTTGGTTTTTGCTTCAGTGTGTTCTGTCCCACAAGGGCCTGTCCAAAACTGAAGATAGGAAAATGTAACTCGCCTGTCATGCCCATGCTTTGAGGACTGATAGGTGTTGGTGTTAGGGGAGGATCTGAAACCAACAGAATTTAGCCTGAAGCATTGTGGCCTCAGGCTTACGCGGGATGTCTTGGTTCCTGATGCCAGGCAGAAAAAAGCTCCCCATTGCACACGTGCAGTTCTAAATTTGAGGCCTGATAGGGACAACCTACCCCTCTTTTTGGTTTGGTTTTGGTGGGTTTTGGTGTTTTTTTTCATTTGCTTCATTTTATTTCCCAACTTTCAAAAACTGCAGGGGAATTTCTTCGATGAATTTCAGATGGAAGGAGTAGCTGCAGAGCACAATGAAATCTATTTAGAGTTGGTGCCTGAGAACCTGTCAAGAGCATTAAAAACTGCCCAGAGTGCTAAGGCAGTGAAGATCAAGTTGACGAACAAGCATTGTCCCTGTCTCAGAGTTGCTGTGGAGCTAGTAAGTGCAACCATGTTTTTATCTTCATTATTAAGAAAAATCTCTTAAAATTAAGAGCTTTTCCTAAGATCAAATAGATGCTTTAGTAGTCTTTGGTGTAATTCTAGAAAACTAAGTAAGGAATAACCATGCCGTTTTCCTAGCCTTTCACTAGCCTCTCCTTTCATCGTGGTTGGTAGCACACAGAACCAGCTTTGTATTTTCCAAAAGGCATGGAAGAGGTGGAGGAAGGATGAGAGCTGTGTGATTGAAACACCTCTTTCTCATTCCTTCATTCTCTAAATCTTCTGTGGATTATTGCCTTCTCCTTGAAGCCGTTAAGTGAAGTTTTCAGTGTAGTGTTTGGCTCTTTGTTTTGCTGCCGTTCCACTTCAAACTGCTGTTTTCTGAATTTTTTTGTTGTTAATACCTCTTCACTGATTCACCTCTTCAGCTCTAAGGATAGCTTATAGATGCTAATGAGAGATATTTCACCACCTCTTCCACAGTCAAAAGGGAAGTCCACTTAATAGCAGACCAATGGGGACCTGTGAAAAATTGGAACTGAGTGACTGGGGCTCTCCCTTTTAGTATTTCCCAGAGTGGGTCTGAAAAATTTGAATTCAGAATGCAAGTCCTGTTTTTAACTGCAAAAGTATCCTCTCTCTCCTTCAAGCCATCCTTATCAAGCAGCAGTAGGATTGTGACACATGACATTCCTGTGGGGGTTATTCCCAGAAGATTATGGAATGACTTCAGAGAGCCCAGTGTGCCAGATTTTGATGTAAGCTTCTGGTTTTATATTCCCTATGGAAAGGGGAGGTTGCTGGTGGGATGCTATTGCTGCAGAGTATTCTAGCGGTGGGTTTCGTAGAGGAGGTGAAAGGAAAGAGGGAAGGCTGAAAGCTGGAGGTTTGGAGAGGGATGGGACACAGCTTCCATCTTGACAAGAGATTCCAGAGCCTGTAAAAACAGAGTGGTTACCAGTTGTTGCTGTGATATTCGGGGTGGAGGAAGGGAAGTGCAAAGGAGTTGCACAGCTTTAGGCAGGAGCACCTTCAAACCACACAGGTTTAGGCTGTTTCAGCTATATAGGTACCAAGTGGCCCAAATAATCTGTTCTCTGTTAAATTCTAGGCCTGCACGTCAGAGTTAGAGACAGTGTCTCCTCCCTCCTTTTTGACTTTTAACAGAGTTGCAAGGCAAGGTCTTTGTGTGAACGCCCTCCTATTTGAGGTTATGGATGTCTGTTACCTCTGTAGCTAAGAGTATTTTAAGTTATGAAGACAGATGACTCAGTAGAAACTTGATGTATTTTGTTTTGTTATTCCAGATCTGTACTGATGCAGTTCCAGAAATGATTACAGTACTATGGGAATCGTGTTCTTTCCCTTTTGGCTGTAGTAACTATTGACTGACCAGTAACACAGGTGTGGGTTCATGTCAGAATCTGGTCTGCAAAAAAACTGTCTCTGCTTGTTTTGAACACAAACTTGGGAATAATATGTCTGAAGCAATTGCCAGAGCAGTGGTCTGTTGATATAATGGGATAGTCTTCCTCTGTTCCTGAGTTACTTGCTAATTTCAGTTAAATATTGTGTTCCCTGCACTCATCTAAGTCTAAAATAAGATAGAATTGAAGGGAGAAATAAATGCATCGCATCCCTGTCACACATTGTTTGTGCAAATGCAGTTCTTTTGTCTTTCTAGGTCAGCATTTACCTGCCAGCGCTGAAAACAATGAAGAGTGTTGTGGAGAGAATGAAGAATCTCAGCAATTCCATTGTAAGTTAAGGCCCTTCAGGTGTGTCTCCTGCAGACCTTATTTTATCTTGGACATAGCATGTTTCCCTGTTGCCCAAACTGGTGCCCCTGTGGTATATCTTATTTTGGGATGGGTCAGACATTGAACTAAAGGCACTCGAAGACTGTGTAAGGGCTGAAGAGAATGATGGGGTTTACATTAGGATTCACACTGAAGTGTGAATTCCCAGAAGTGTGGATTCCCAGAAAGTGGTGCTCTTTGTACTGAATCCTTGAAAGACCATGACATTGTGTTGCTACAAGCCACTTCTTATAGCTGGTAAAAAATTGCAGTCCTTCAGGAAGCTGGCTGGGGATGTTCCAGGTGATTTCATTAAGGAAATGCCCATTAAGTAACTCTTGTGTCAGGTGTCTGTGTGAATGAATTTTAGCTAAACTTGAGGTAGGATTTAAAGGAAATTCCTTCTTCCCCCAGCTTTATACGCTTAGCATGATGTTGTATGACAGAGAATGTCCCTTGTGGTTAGTTGGTCTGGCTGTGTCCCCTGTGCACCCCCAGCCTACTCGCTGGAGGGGTGATGCCAGAGCCAGAAAGGCCTTAGCTCTGTGTGAGCACCGTTCACAATAAATAACACATCTCTGTTCTATCAGCGCTGTGTCCAGCACAAATCCAAAACCTTGCCCCATACTAGCTATTGTGAAGAAAATCGACTCCATCCCAGCCAAAACCAGCACACATGGTGGGTTGCCAGTCTCTTCTCACACAGGATAGCTGTGTGATGGGATTGAATTATTGACACTGGACCTACCCACCTTCCTCATTTCATCATTTCCTCACCTTCTGCTCCAAAGCAGGAAAATAGATAAATCTCAGTGAAATAGCTTTGATAGCTCTAAGGGAGGAGGCAGGCTACATGCATCCTCTCCACGCTTTCCTGTGATTCAAGAACAAAAACATCAAGTGTCACAATTAAATACTTGTGCTAGATGCATCCTTGCAGTAAACCTGGTGCAGATAATTGCTGCAAAAAGGGCTTAGAAGCTCTTTCAGTTAGTACTTTGCCAGTTTGGAAGCATTCATTTGTGGGCATCTCCCATTCTACAGGAGATTCTGGTTGTGATATGAGCCTCTTGTTGAGAGTTCTGGTCACAGAAAGTAAGTGCATAGATGTGATTTAGGAATCCTCTGATCTGCTTGGGGTTGTGTAAGGTCATGTATGGTCTCCTTCTGGTTGGACACTCTGTCAGGATGGAATTTGAAAGCTTTGCAGCACTTTTCCAGGATTTCTAGCAGTTCAAAGCCCTGCTTGGAGTTACTGCTTGGAGTTACAGCTGTTGTCTGCTTTTAAGTCTTGGAAAGCAGCACTACAACTGCAGGTCAACTCTGTGTGCATCCCATTTCCTGAGTGTGGACTGTGTAGGTTTCTTTCTGTTTGTTGAAAAGGTGGATGGAAGTGCAGGAAAACTTGCATTTCTCCGGCTTCAGTCTCTCATTTCTAAAGCCTTTTCCTCAGCACATGAACTTCCCAAAGCCAGTATTTGTTTTGAAAGTACTGGAGAGCAATTGAATTTCTTTCTTTTTATGATTTCAGGGAGGTTGGTCTAAGGTAATTCATACAGGAATGATGAGAAATACATTTTTACCTGAACTTTCAAATGTTCAAAAAGTACAGTTGATCTATGAAGGCACTGAAGTGCTTCTGGAAGCTGTGTTTGAACGAAGCTGTACTTTATTCTTCTGTGATTCTGCAGTGCAAAAGTGGCTTCCCTAAAGTTGGGCTTGATTGTATTGCAGGTGATTGAAGCAAACTTGAGCGGAGAAATGAACTTGAAAATAGAAACTGACTTAGTATCTGTAACAACACATTTTAAAGACTTGGGAAATCCTCCCTGGGGTAAGTTCCCCTGTTTGTTGCCACTCTCTTATCTCATTGCTTAAGGCTGATGCTGATGACAGTACTTAACCTTCTGTTAGTCCTTACAAATAGCATCAAGTACTTTCAAGTCTTTAAATTAAACCTTAAAAAGAAAAGTGGCCAGTGGCTGTTCCATGTTTGGGGGAGGGGGGAGAGTCTCCTCCAGTGCCCGTGACAACTGTAGGGAAACTGGGCTTTGTCTTCCTTGCACCGCTGTTTCTGAAAAACAAGGCATTTCAGTTCCAGCTGTTCAGTGATTATCAGGTGTGTCCTTATCCGTGTTGAAACTCCCTCTGATGTTTTGACCAAGTGTTGTGTTCTTATGCTTTCAGCATCAGAAGATGGATATCCGAGTTCTGCTCAAGGAAGAGATCTGGAAAGCATGGCAGAGGCACGCATAGACATCAAGAAGCTGCAGCAGCTGCTTGCTGGACAGCAGGTCAATCCCACAAAAGCCTTGTGCAGTAAGTTCAGACTCCAGCTAAGGAGGGACGTTTGCCATACTTGTAGTCTCAGCAAAACAGAATATCTTCTCTTTTGTCTGTTTGAAACGTGACTATTTCTACTACGCCTGAGGACTTCTGATATTTCTGGGTTTAGGCCGTAAGCTTCTGGCCTTAGGCCTGAAAAAAACATTAAAAAAATGAAGCCAGGTCCTTTATAACTATCAAGTTGAATACTCAGACTGGCTAACTATGGGTGTCTTCTTGTTGTCTTTGTTTTAAAGTTATTATTTTTTATTATTATTTTGAGGTGTTAGGTTTTTGAAAGACTTAAAACGGAGCCTGTAGTTTCTAGCAGAGAAACTGGGATTTACTGACATGTTTTGTTTTGGTTTTGTTCCTTGGATATTTTCTTACATTCAGCACCAAATTGATTGTAGTAAACAAAATGCTTTTTATGCAGCCTGTGTTTCTAACCATAGAATTGATACGTTCCTTCTCACAGAAGGGTATGCAGGGTTTATATCCTATTTTGATAAAGCTGTATGCTTTGCCTGAGAGCATCTCTTATGGTTTAGTGCAGATTCTAAGAATTTCCCAAGGAAGATTTAATGCATGGATATAGCATTATAGGCCTATACTTTACCTGTTTCCTGTTTGGTATCAGTTTTCATAGACTCTTTAGTAGAGCTTCATAGACCCTTGAGGATGTAAATATTACAGGATGATGTGTCTACTCACCCTTCTCTCAGAGGCAGTAGAAGTATTGTATCCTTACGGTGGCATTCTGTAGATGTATTTTTTCCTGCTTTAAACTGGATTTGTGATTTTGTTTCTGTTTTTTCTCTTTACAGATATTGTAAGTAAAAGAATTGTCCACTTCATCTTGCTCCATGAAGATGTTTCACTTCAGTATTTTATTCCAGCACTTGCCTGAACATTTTGGAATATCAACGATTTTCCAGCCTGAGGCCTTTTCCAGGAAGTCTGAAAACTTTCATGGATTGTTGGAGCACTCTCATGTTACATGCTGTTAGACTCAGCCATCAGATGGACATTATTCCCTGTATTTATGAAATTATTCAAAATACCTCCTCATCCAGAAGATAATTTTTGTGAAGACTTACATGCCATGAAAGACACGATGCTGGGGAGCTGGCATATCTGACCGTTAAAGGGAGCAAATTTTTATGTGCTTTTGGGATGCTTTGAGCTGTGGAGAAGTCAACATAGTATTTTTTTTTCCTCATCAACAAACACGTGGGTAGAATCAACCTCTGGAGCTGCTGCTAGGTGTATTCAGTATTGGACAATGCAGCCCTAAGTTAAGGGATCTCCAAGCAAGTTTTTGTACCTCCATGGAGCAGGAGAGCCCTCTGGAGGGTTGACAGACTGGTATTTGCCTGGGCAGGTAAGCACAGCCCTCCTGAAGTAGTGCTGGATTGACTGCTGCGTGGTCCTTACTTGGGAAGACAAATGCCCTCCCCTTCTTCTCTCCCAGTGTGTGCCCTCCCAGCTTCTTGTGCGCCCCCAGCCTCCTTGCTGGTGGGGTGGGTGAGAGAGACCTCCTGGGTGCTGTGCTCTCACTGCTCAGCAATAACTAAAACACAGGGGTGTTACCAACACTGGTTTTGGTCACAAAGCCAGACCATGTTCCTGAGTATTGACTTTGTTAATTGGTCTCTTTTCTGTGTGTTTGTCTCCTTTCCTTACCATCCCAAAACAGGACACCCTACCTGTAGGGACCATCCTTACACTGCCACATGTGCTGTCTCTCTTGTCCTTTGGCCATCAGTGTCCCTTTATATTCCTGTTTATGGTTTCCTTCTCTTTTATTATCCTTTTTTTTTTTTTTTTGCATTGAAAAGGCCCTTGGCTAGATAGATAGCCCTAAGGGACCGTTAAAGGTCCTTCTTCCACGTTCTCTTGCAGTTTTCAATCCTTTCATCATTCTTATTCTGAAGACTAGCAAATTATTTTCTCCAAACAGAATCTGGGGATGGTTTGTCAGACAATATATACTTTAAATGTTTCTAATTTTTATTTGTGGTATTCTGAAGGTGAATATTAATGCTTGCGAGTGACTGGAGGCAGTTGCTGCCTGGGGAGCTCCCTGTGAAGGTTCTTGGGGGCAGTGGGTCAGTGGGAGCAGCTGGTGCCACCTCTGTTGTGTCTCTCCGCCTTCGCTGCTGCTCTGGGCACACTGGCACATGTCCTTCAACAAACCTGCTTTATTTCACTCTGACAGCAGGTAACTTATCATCTCATCTCTACAGAGCACGCTGGATGGAGGACGTATATGTTTGAACAGGGGCTATGATACATTCTGTGATGCCTTTGGCCTAGTACTACTTAAAGCTTTGTCCAGAGTAAACAACTTCTTCCTTGCTGAGTCAAGGGGAGACCAGCTCCCAAGGCTGTGCAGGCACAGATCTATGTTTTGGATAACTTTTTTTGTGAACACGTTATCTTGTATAAATAATAGACATATTGAAAACCCCTGCTAAAGGCTACTGAAGAGTATAGGAAGTCACTGACTTCCTTGGTTACTTGCTAGACCCAAAAATCAGAACCAAGGAGAGAAGGGCTTTTTTCCCCTTCCATTTTTAAGGGAACTCCTTCTTTTGTGTAAGATTGTGCTGCACCTCCCCTGCAGTGATGGGTAGTGAGGGGGGCGAGTGGTAGCTATTGTTGAATTTCACTTTGGAATCACATGTGTTGCACAGCTGTTAGTATGGATCCTAAGCAATTCTATAAGTAGTGAATGATCCCAGTTGATTACTTGATGCCTCCCTCAAAATATCTGTTAATTTTGGAGAATGTTTCTTGGAAACATCTCTCTACAAATTCAGCATCGTACCATCTACACTGATGTGGACTGTATGCTTTTCAAGCCATAGTTCCATTTCTGCCTTGAAATGAGACCAAAAAAAGGAGACTTTATTTGGGCTTCTGAGCTGCACTGGTTTACTTTAATGTATAAACAGTTATTGACAATGGATGCGAGTTAATGATGATGAGTAGAGAAGCATCATCTAGTCTTACTGATGGAATATGTGGAAAGAGAGTGGGTGGGTCGGAAGGGAACGAGCATCACACCTAAATGTACCAGGCAAATAACAACTTCAAATTCTCTCTTGATATTAACAACTAACACTATTATTTCAAACAAGTGAGCTGGATGTCACTGATGTTAAATTAAATCATTACATAATCGGTATGTCACTGTGGGCGTGTCATACATGTCATTGATATTAAATTACATCATTTACTTTTATGTGATTGGGATGTCAACAGTATTGGGGGGGTAGAAAACTTGGCAGGTGTTACTTGTTTGGTTTATAAATAAATTTCTGACTTTTTTATCATAGGCTCCTTGGCTCTATAAATCTTACTCTACCCCTCTGTAAGACAGGGTGGCGGAAAAGGATCGCTGTTTTCATTTCATGAATTTTTAGATATAATCTCCGAAGTTTAGATATTTTTGAGCCCAGCCTGAGAGAGAGCGTGAGCCCCAAGGTTTGTGGGGCCATGAAAGCTGTTCCCAATGGAAAGAAGCACCACTGCTCTTCTCCTGGCAGCTTCGGTGTGGGAGCAAGCTCCAGGCGTTTGGTGTTTCTGAGATGGGCCCTGGGGAGAGTAAGAGCCACGGGGTTTGTGGAGCACTGAAAGACAGTGAGAACAAGCAGCTCTTTTCCCTTCTGGCACCTGCGGTGTGGGAGCAAGCTCCAGACAGTTGGTAGCTTTGAGAGCAGCCCTGGGGAGAGAGAGTGAAAGCCCCGAGGTTTATGGCGAGATGAAAGCGGTTCCCAGAGACAGTGAGAGAAAGCACCACTTCTCCTTCCTGGCACCTTCCACGTGGGAGTGTGCGAGCCCATTGAGGCAGCACATGGGAACAACCACAAAAACCACAGATGAAAGGCGAAGAACAAATTTAAGTTTGATACCTCATGGATGGGGGAGTCTCTGAAGCAGCACCCAGGGACAGGCAGATGAGCAGGGGACACGGGCACCGCGGAGCAAGAGAGAGTCCTTGTGAGCAAGAGGGTGAGACAGTGAGAGAGCGAGAGCTCACACTTGCTGTTCTCACCTCTGTCTCGAGGATGCTGGCAGACAGAGTTCTCCACTGTGCTTCCCCAACAGCAGGGCAGGATTTCACAAACTGGACAGGAAAGGACTTAGCATTTGTAAAGCTGATCACTTTTCAATATTAACGCAAATCAGTAAGAATATACAGATGCTGTGCAGCTTTAACCCCTTCTTAGCAGTGGTCCTGGTGTCTTTGCTGTCTGCCTACACACTGCCAGGCACGGGACACACCAAAGGTATCCTACAGTCTTCCTTCCCTCGACTGTTCTGAGACACAGCAGTTCCTTATGTGCTCTAAGAACTTGAGGAAAAAATAAATACATGCCCACAGCAGGATTAAGCAGCAAATGTTCAACATCTCCCGTGACAGCCATGGGCAGGGCCTTCTGCACGGACAGATATCAGACAAACATCTTGTTTAAAATAACTTTGTTCTTTCTCCTTTATTTAGCCACAGCACAAATACAAGAGCAGTCAAACCCCCTCCGGCGGAACTCACTAGATAAACCTGTTCGGATTAAGATTCTCATGAAATCAACCAAAATATACACATACACACACCCCCTCACACACAGGAGAACGCACAGACCCCTTACAAAATGGGGAGCGGCGCTGAACTGCACCTAAAAGCAGAATGCAATAGAAAAATCAACCAGTTAGAATGCACCCCTTCAGCGCCGGGGCCGTGTGCTGGCCAGGTACCACTGCACCCTCCCCCAGGCCAGGGGATACCAGCATCACTCCCTGAGAGTGCCAGAGAGTGAGGAAGAGTCTGATCTCACGGAGGGAAAGAGTCTGATCTCGGTTACCAAGAACGCGGGGTAACAGAGCAGTTACTCCCCTGAGACTCGGAGCAGAACCTGGCCCTGTGAAACGCATACGACTGGCTCTGGACCAAAGACCATGGCAAGTGACAACTGCCTTTTCCCCTTCAAACGTGTGTGACGTGGCTTGCACCTTCCCCACCCTACAGTCTGCTCCTTTCCGTGGAGGAAATAGCCTCGTGGTTCTGAGATGTGAGTAAATGTCCACGAGGGACTGGATTCAGGCCACCAAATACACCAAACCACTGCAGAAGAAACAGAAACTGGGCTCTCAGATAAAGCTGATCAAGCTGGTCCATCTGATCTGTCAATGCCTCGTTCAGAAATATGAATCAAATAATATCATTTACCAAAAGTGTAATTCTTTATAGAACATCTGAATGTCAAAACACTAACAAAAACCACAGCTTGTTAATGCTGAGAAAAGCGGTCCTGGAAAAATTAATAACAAAACCAGGCTGTTGCTAACAATACTATGTGATATCTCTTCATAAAAGGCAGTCTGACATACTCAGAGCAAATGAAACATTTGAAACAAACCGTTTAACAAAAGTGATTTAAATGCTCAGCACAGATCTAACACAAGTGTTAACAACTACTGTCATTTTATTTTTTTGACAACTTCAGCAACTATTTAAAAAAAAAACCCACCTGCTAATACAAAAACGTAGAAAAGAAAAATCTAACGAGACAGTTTTTAGACAAACTTAGTTGAGGTGAAGCTGTACCTTTGTCCCTGTTATTAAGAACTTGGAGCGTGGCATAATAACCCAGCTCAGCGGGGTCTGTGGGCTTCCCCAGCCTGACCCCGGCCTTAGTTCTCAGAAGGCCCCGATCTCGGTCCCCCAGGGCCGGTAGGGTTTGCTGAGGGCGGCTGTCGGCACTGGTGTGGACAGGCTCAGCACGCCGGGGGACAGCAGGTGGAAGGAGTCAAACGAGAAGGGGAACGCAGAGAGAGATGCCACGGAGGAGAGAAGAGGAGGGGACAGTTTGGTGGTGGAGGTGACCACGGGGAGCCCCGGTCCGAGGCTGCCGTTTGGGGGCACTCTGAGCGAGGAAGCTTCGGCGTGCGGGGCGGCGACTCTGCTCTGGGGATGCGGTTCTGTGGAAGACGCCGCGGTACCGGTATTACCGTGCCCGTTCGGAGCCAGCAGCAACGGGTGAGAGACGTGAGGGTGATGTCCGAAGGCACTGCCCCAAGGCACGTGCCCGGTGCCAGCGTGTGCGGCGCTTGCTGCTTCCCGCTGAGAGGCGTAGTTATTGAGGTGAGAGACGAGTCGGACTCGCAGAGGATCGGAGGCGTCCAGCCCCTCTATAATGCTCAGGTATCGAGCCACTTCGGCCAGGCACTCTCGAAACCCCAGGCTCCGGTAGTCCATAGCCAAAGCATGGGCATCAAAATAACCTGAGGAAAGAACAAAGTCTTAAGATGCTGGTTTCCAGCCATTGGCTACATGTAGCCTCCCCGCCCTCCCCTATAAGCATATTTCCCTTGGATGTGGTTGGTATTCCCAACCATAGATTAGCTGCCAAGGTCCTTTATGCCCCCCCCCCCCCCTTTTTTTAGGCTAACAAGCTTTTCTTTTATATCTGTGCTCTGATGCAGCAAGTCCCAAGATCAGTCACAGACTGCCATTTCTAAACTGAAATTGCACACTGACACTGGAGGAAAGTACTTCTGTTCTTTTCATGTCTCCCCAGTGCAAGCAAAACCCCAGTCCAGTGAGATCCATTGGAAACACGAGTCCTCACTCAGCAGAGGGGACCTCTCCAGGCAATGTACTCTTTTCCTAAAAGTACATTTTTGCTAATTCTCTCCACTATTCACTTCAACCTGTATTATTTTTTTCTGGTTTCTATTCCAAACGTTCAGAAAGTTAGAGAAACAAAAAATTTGACAACAACAAAAACTTTATAGTGTTTCCCAAGCTGCCAAAAGCGGATTCCCTTCCCAGTGCTGAGCTACTGCTAGAGAGACTTGCTGGTGTCACGCTCCCCTAGAGCAGCCTGGAGCCAGCACTGAAAAACCTCCCAGTGCCAGCAACGCTGCGAGTCCTGTCAGGAGGAAAGCCCCAAGTTGCTGAGGAGCAGAGGAGAGTTGCCCTGTGCCCCCCCCGGCCCGGGAACGCACCGACCCCCTGCCAGGAACGCAACTTGCACCTTTTCCTCCTGCCGTGTGCAGCATCTTCAGGTGATCCACAGTCATCTGCAGAATCTCAGCCTTCTCCAGCTTGGCCGACCCCTAGCAGGGAAGGGGGAGCACGGCGGTTCTTAGGTAACAGCAGAGCGGTCAGGAAGGGGTGACCCGTGGGGAAGGGCGCGGGGGGGGGGGCAATGCAGAGGGGTCCCCGGGCGCTACCTGCTTCTCAAAGGCGCTGGGCACCAGCCTCCTGAGCTCGGACAGGCTGTTGTTGATGCGATCGCGGCGGCGCTTCTCGATGATCTAAGGCAGAAAGCGGGGGGTGAGGGGGAGCCGGGGCCGAGGGGGAGCCGGGGCCGGGCACTCACTCACCCCTCGGCGCCTCTTCCTGGCCAGGATCTGCGAGGTGGCGGAGGGAGACGCGGAGCTGGCGGCCGAGCTCAGGTTCCTGCGGGGAGCAGCGGGACAGCCGTCACCACCGGGCGGGAGGAGGGGGCCGGGGGTCCCCCCGCGGGGCTGAGGGGAGGGACGGGGCCGCCCTGACCGGCGCCCAACCCCCCCGGCGGGGGGGGGGGGGGAGCCTGCGCTCACCCGTTCTCGTCTGCGCTCTCCTTCTCCACCTCCACGGCCTCGTCCGCCTCCTCGCTGTCCGAGGAGCTGTACTCGGGGTGAGCCCGCTTCGGGGCGCCGGGGGGCGGGCGGCCCTCGGGGAGGCGGCGGGCGGCGCGCGGCAGGAGGGCGCCCAGCGCGCGTCCCGCGCTTCGCCCCTCGCCCGTTTCCCCCATGGCGTTCGCACCCCGCGGGTGGGCAGGAGGCGGCGGGGAGTCAGTCAGTCAGTCGGGCCGGAGGCGGCGGTCAGCCGGGGAGTCAGTCAGTCGGGCGGGAGGCGGCGGTCAGCCGGGGAGTCAACCAGTCCGTCCGTCCGTCCGTCCCAGTCAGTCGGCCTGGCGGGAGGCGGCGGGCAGCCGGGCAGAGCACGCCCGCCGTCCGAGCGCCCGCCGCCCAGCACGGCCACGCGCGGCCCCCGCCGCCCCGCCATTGGCCGCCGCTGCCGGGGGCCTCAGCCAATTGCCGCCGATGGGCAGGCGGCCGGGCCCCGCCCACTTTTCGCCGGGGGTGCTCGGAGCTGGGGGGGGGGGGGGGGGGGGGGGCCCGGGGGCGGCCGGGCGCCGGCGGGGGGGGGGAAGAAGGGGGCGCGGGGGGAGGGGGGGG
>BJBW01006470.1:0-26448 GCA_004320125.1 Scolopax mira
TCTTCCATTAGTACTAGAAATACTCCAACAATGTAATTAAATAATTCTTTAAATGTTACCTTCTGAAAAAGATGTTGCTTTGCACAAGCATTCAAATCTATTTGCAATATTGTTGGAAGCAGTTTTTTCATGAAGTTTTTAATATTTCACATGCAAAATTATTTTTTTCAGGAAGCGTTTGCCACTGTGTCATGCAATCAAAGATCATACCAGGTAACAAAGTATTTCTTTAAATCCCTGATGTGTGTTTTGGATGCTAAGCAATGGTTTGGTTTGAATTGAGCATGCTGGCAAGGACTACCTTGCAACAGTGCCATTAACCATCTCAGAGTGTCCCTATGACATCTTTCTTTGGCTTTATCAGGTAAATGAGAGGGCTGATCTGCTTGGTATCAGCTTCACTGCACCTCTTCGTTTATGTTGCTGCCTCAAGAAGTCTCAAGACAGTAGAATGCCTTGAGACACACATTATCTAAACGTGTTCCTCTGAAACATTAATTCATATTACTCACAGAGGTACTGAACAGGTGGGGTATTTTTCCTTATGAAAATAATAGTGCCATGAAAAAGTATTTTCATACTGCATGAAAAAATAACCAAATGTTGTCAAAGGCTACTGCAAGGACTGGGAAGAGATTACAAAGTCTATCTTACTTGTGAAAACATAAGGAAAAACAATCTGCTGAATATTGCAGATCAACTTTAAAAAGGGAATTCATTAACATCCCGGTTGAGGTGGAGCAAACCCAACTCTCTGTTCAGGGAGAGAGGCTTGTGCTTGTGTTTGTTGCTGTAGCAGCTGACTTGATTGCCTTGGGTGGGCAGGTCAGGTGCCCCAAATTGACCAGTAGGGTATTCCATCCCATCTGCCATGCTCAGTATGAAAGCTGAGGGATCAAAGGGTTCAGGTTAGCCCCTTCTGAGGGGCTCATCTTCAGTGGGCTGTTCTCAAATGGCTGCTTTTTCAAGGGCACTCTTTGATGACTGATGTCTTTCACTTGTCTACCTTTGATCCTGATCAGAGTGTTCCAGAACCCTGTTCCCGTTCTCACTAAATCCAGTCTGGAATCCAGTACCTGCTGGTGACATCTCCCTGGGAGCTCGGTAAGGTTTTGTACATGCTTGTATTTACTATATCTATTTAATTATTTTATTTTTATTATTGATATTTCATTAAAGTAGTTTCATTTCTAAATTCAGAATTCTCTTTATCTCTCTTCTGTCTCTCCTTGAAGCAAAAAGTGGGGGAAAGCATCTCTTTGGGCAACCCATAACAGTGATGTTTCTGTTTACAGACCAAGTTGTCCTAAACAGAGATCCAAGATTCAAAGCCTATTCCCCAGTGTTGTATCTTGCCTAGATGTGCTGTCTCAGATATTAAATGGAGTTCAAACTTATGAAAAAAATCCCCCAAACCCAGATGTTTTCTACTTGTTTGAAAAACATTTTCTATGGTGCCTGTGAAAAATATGCATTCCTAGTTATAATGGGTTTATATTTCTTGTATTCAGCTAGTTTCATTTCTTATACTCAAAGAAGCATAATCTTTTTTGGTTCTGCTTGCATACATCCAGCAAAAAACTTGAGAGAAGATAAGTATTTCATTCATTGTCTTCAAAATAGTACCTGAGAAAATAGGTTTCAATGTCAAGGACCCTTCGAGGAGATACGGAAAGTATCTTTATGTGATTAGAAGTGTTTACTTAGTTTCTCAGTTGATTCACAATCACTGTAACTAAAACACAATCATTCCATGAATGTTCAGCAATGAAAGATTCTCTTAACTAGGACTCTAAAATGCTTTGTTTTGGTCCATACCAAGAGACTCTGAGGAAATCTGAGCTTTTTCTTAAAGAAACGGAAAAAAAAATCCAGCTGCAAAACCACACATACACACACATAAACAAACCACTCCTTTTTAGTAAAAAAAAATCAATTTTTATTTTATACTTTTGTTGAAAACAGTCACATTCAGCAAGAGAATTCAAACAGATTTCAGATTCTGCACATATTTCACTTCTCTCTCCATTTATCAGTGTTTTACAATTGACATGTATTTGAAAAAAAAAAAAGAAAATAAGCCTTGAAATGGTGAAGGCCTGTAAGTACTTCAGCAGAGCAGTCAAAGATATCATTATAACAATGTTTGAAATGTGCCCTTATCTGTATAGGAATTTCCCCAAAATAACATTTTCTGGGGAAATTTCAAGACACTTCCAGCAATGGGTGAATTAGTCTGTCCCTCAGGTTCATGACAGAAGTTAGTGTTGCACAGGCTTGTCAATCGGCAGATTTTTTGAGTGCAATTCTGATGTCACATTTGCAAAATAAAGTCAACACAGTCTACACCTTTTGAGGTAAGAAGAGAGATTTTAGTGTCTTTTAAACAACTGGGGAAGGTGAGAAACAGCAGCAATCACAAGAATATGAAGTGCTGAAATATACAATTAGAAGAGGTGTCTAAAAACTTAATTGAACAATGACATGCTGTCACCAGCAGCTTAAATGCAATCCCGTAATGACATTTGCTATAAACCATGTCAAAATGAAAAATAGGTGTGAGCTGACGTGTGGAGTGTCTGAGATTTCTGTGCTGCTGATGGATATTCCTACAAAAGCAAAACAACTGACAGGAACATAAACTTCAGTGGTGATTACCCTGTAATTAAATGGAAGCAATAAAGGATCAAGGTAATAAAATGTGGAACAGGACCTATGAAATATGAACAAATGTTGGTTCAGTAATTCTGCTGAAAGAGTCCAAGATTTAGTCATAACAATAATAGTCGGCTGGTTGTCTCTTGTGCCAGTTTAGTGTGCAATTTGTAACACAAAGCAGTCAATTCCTATTTCCCCCACATTTTTCCCCTTACTGTGTCACATCACATACACATTTATAGCTCCTTGGTAGTTGTGAAAGACCTTGGTAGTGCTTTTCCCAACATAACACAACAGATCTTACCATCCACACTGAACTTTCTCTGGTGGTGACTGGGCACAGATATGTGCTTTTCCCCTGGCTGTCAGACTCCAGCCTAATTTTCAGCTGAATAGACTACATGTTCTTTCAGGAGAACACTCTCTGGTCTATTCTGATGCAGTCAACACAGTTGACCAAATACTGATTTCTCAGCTCACGAGCCCAGGACAAAAACTACTTCTTCTCTTCCATACCCTGTGTCTTGCATGAGTTTTATTTCAAACACATCTGAATAGAGATCGATATTAAAAAAAAAAAAGTGATGAAACCAAAATATAATATGTCTAGTTCAAATGCTTCAAGATTTGAACGAGTTATTGAATGTTTCCCACTGTTTCTTGTTTATTAATAGATAATCTTAGAAAAAAAATTAGCATTTCTTTCATCAAACACATTTTCTATTATTTACCAGCAGGAAGATTTAATTTTAATAAGATGAAAGTAAGTAATACTAACAGTAAATAATTTGCCCTAAATTCTGTATTGAACGCAACAGACCCTTACTAATCCACATTTTGCTAATCCTCACACTTTATAACTCACACAAAAGAGTCTCTCCCTTCGCCCCCTGCCTCTTTGCAAAGATTTAATATCTTAATGTTTCAGTGACTTCTCAGACAGCATAAATAATTAAACTAGACCCTCTTTTTGAAATTAAATGAGCCATGTATTTCTGAACTAGTTACCTTAGTTATAAATTGTGCCAGAAGCTGATAATCTCTTACATGCAATTAAAGCGTTCGCTGACCTCTTGCAGTGATGCTTCGAAATTAGGAAAGTCACCCAGGCAAGGACAGACTGTATGGGATGCAAGATGGACATCTTCTCTGTCAGCGGTGTGGTGCTTAGACTTTGTCCCCCCCTGTTTTCTTGGAAGCCAGAAGTGACTAGTTTTGGTGACCATGTGCCCAGGTAGTTCTGATGCTCCCTCAATTGTTCACTGTCACATACACTGGGACTGTTGCCACACCTGCACTCAGTGGTACTTGTGGTAACCTCAACTTTATTAGTAAGCAAATACTTTCCCCCCTGCTCTTACCTCCCAGTTGCGAGTCCACAAACGAACTGTGGGTTTAGCCAAAGCTGATGTGGAGATTGATCCCAAGTAGTTGTGTGGTCCTTGATGGCCCAGGAATGACAAGTCCCTTTACAAGGGCTGACTGCTATGAAAGCATCTCAGAAACACAGTGTTTGCTGGTGTTTTGGGTAATTTGCTAAAGTAATATTTTTAATTTATCAGTAGCACCATTTCCATGTATGTTTTTGAAAAATTAAAAAAAATGAGGATACATTATAATGAAACCCTTTGGCCAAAAGGGCAGTACATATGGCAGTACACAAGCATGGTGTTTTGTTATGCAGAGAAAGTTTGATAATTTCGATGCATGACTTGTTTTAAACCTCATAGAGTAATATTTGTTCTGAGTTACCTGAATAAATCTCTGTTTAATCCCTTGGTGATGACAGTCAGAATTTCTCAACTCTGAGCTTTATGCGTTAACACTTAACATTTGGAAATCCTGATTAGCAGCACAGACAGTTGGAGGGGCAGAACCAAACCATAGACCAGGCTTCTGGAAAGCTGTTTGTAGCAAAGACAGCTAAATAAATAAAACATGCTTCCTTCACCACTGTTAGTGCAGCCACTCGTGCTGGTTATTTGGTGCTGAAAAATGCTTATAAAATTAAAATATCTGTCCTAAAGGTGTTTAATGGCTCACAGCCAACACTCCTCAGTATACAGGATTGGGCATTAGCTGTGAATTTTGAAGGTATGAATCTGCTTTGCTTGTGCAGACAAAACTCCAAATTAATTCAGTTCAGGTTACGTGCATGTAATTACAACGGCTTGGTCTCTTTATGTATGTGTTAGCTGAAAACAAATGAGATTGTTTGATGTTTCACATTGCACCATGGATAAAAGATCTGTAGCAAATAGCAAACCTATTGCTTTGATCCTGTGTTGAAACACAGGAATGTGGACTAAGGTCTCAACCCAATTCTGAGACACAAGAAAACACTTCTGATCATAGCACTAGCAGAAAAAGGGGTATGTATCTTGGTTTTTTAATTAAAAAAAAAAAAAGACTGAGAAGAATCTATTTTTTATTAAGTTATTACTTTCTTGCATCACGTCAGCAGTGTGCATTCTGCTGTCAAGAAATCAACTGTAAAAATGATGACACAAAACTCGGACTCAGAATAATCAAGTGGCTGTTCTTGTAGAGGCTAGGGAAAAAAAGCAAACCTTACCTGTCCTCTAATTGCAATACATCATCTGCAACAATCAGATAAACACTGACACATTTAAAATTCAACAGAACAAAAATATACTTTGAGGTTTTATAAACCATTTGGATGTAATCTTTGATCTTTGCAGTAATAGCTACACGCCTTAGAAAGCAGAGACTGTAATAAAAATCAGCTTATAAAAAGTGTGGAAATATAAGCCAAGCAGAAGAATATTGATAGGGAAAAAAAAAAAAAACCAAACAAAACAAACACAAACAAAAATCCTGTTACTTTTTTTTTTTTTTTAGTAAAAATAGGATTCAGCTTGAGAGTGCTTAAAATGTTGCTTATTGGGAAGTGGGAAGAACATGCAAAAGAGCAAAAAGGGTATCTGAAAAAAATTTCTTGACTACATTAGAGTTTTAGAAATAATATCTAAGTTAAATGTAAAAAGCAATTAGAGAATGAATGTTGTAGTTACCTTCAATTTATTTGAGTACTCAGATATCAAAATACATCCAAGACAGACTAACCTAATTATTCTGGGAGATCAGCGAAACCTTTCTCCATCAGAGACCTAATTGTTTAATCCACCTTTGCCTTCTGGATAGTCAAGCCCCAAAAATGTATCATTAAAGTAGATATTTTTGAATGTAAGGCTCCCTAGTGAAAGGGAGCATGTTTTAAAGACATTAACAACAGGCTTTGTATCAATCTTTAAGTTCAAATGAGACTGCTAGTCATATGGGCTGGAAATCTGACTCATATGGAGGTGTCATGCATAGCTTGTACCAAGATTTCAATTTATCCTCTGTTAGCTTCTTGTTTTTCTCCTTCACTCCTTAAAAAAAGTTTAGTATGTCAATATGTAACACTTCATATTAACTGAAGAAGCAAGAAGTATCAATACAGTGACACAATTATTTTTTTTTCTTGGCTGAACTGTTTATGTATGTGAATATATGAAATTAGAATAAACATCATATTTGGGATTATGTCGTACAAATGAAGATACAGTATTCAACAGTTTATTTCAAGACTAATGGCAGACAATGGTGTTTATACACGAGCATCACAGAATGCTGCAACAATTTTCTTCAGGAAGGTCTGGGACTGTGGCTCCAAATTCATAGTGAAATGAGCAAAACCTTCAGTTCGCTCAGATGGGGATTGGGGAAGCTCTTCAACTTCTTGTCTTGGTTTGTACTTTTGTGCATTTTCATTTTTCCGATAAGGTTTCATTCTGTTATTCTGTACCTCAACAGATCGCCAATGATCATATACCTAATGAACAGGAATCAAAAAGTGTGAGACTGTGAGACTCTGATTGTCTTTTAAAATTAGCATAATTATTTTGATAGCAATATTGCCTTCAGAGTTCCAAACTTATGCCTAGCTGCCCCATAAAATAATAAATAAATTCACATGAGCAGGTACTTCCCAATCTATCATGAAAGAGAACCATGGAGTACAGAATTATGGAGAACACATAAACAATATAGACAAGAAAATATAAGCACTGATATGATCACATTACAGCATTTTAGGATCTTCAGTAATCTATATTTTGCCTTCTCTGTGCAGTGTTTCAACAGATCCATTCCCCAATGAAATGGGGCAAGTCACCAGGCAGTGTGAAAAAATATGAACGCCAATTTTTCTGAAACGAAAATGCAACATACACCATATGCAAAGATTTCTTCAGAATCGTGTGTGTATAGAGCAGAAACATTTGTTCAGGCTTCTCCAGGAATACATTGTAACTTCGAGCATCAACTTATTCTTTATGACAGAAGTTACTCAGCTGTTCCATCAGTCATTTATAGGCACATTTTTTTTCAATTATTTGGTCACTGAAAACATAGAAATATTTTCTCTTTGCAGTGCCATGCCAGTTCCTGTTTATTCCTTCTGATATTTTATTTTCAAAAAAACCTGCAAACCTCTCATTAAAAAAAAAAGTCAAAATGCATGATTAATTACAAATCAAGAGTATTTTGAAAGCAGGAAAGAAAATAAACAGCTCTGCTAAAGTGAACAGATGGGATTAAAAACTAAATTGCCATCATTAGCATTATGAGTCCTGTAATTAGTTATTAGAATAACAATAGATCTAATATTAATATGAGATAGCACCAGTGTTATTATAGGGACCATAAAAGAAAAGAAACTTGGAAAGGTTGTAGTTAAGGATAATTGAATTCTGAATTCTCGCTAATATCTAAGTTTGACTTGCAAGACTATTGTGGAGAAAAATACTGATTTTTGTGGGCATAATTCTGATCTACCAGGTTTTAAAGCTGCAACTGGCCTCAGTGATATCTCAATGTACAGCACCCTGTAGTATGAAGAGGCTCTTCCACTTCCATAGTTACCTTTCACGCAGCCTTAAGAGCACTGCTAATATTAAAGTATTCTGTGCCTGATCTAATTCCCATTGAAATCAATAGAAGGGTTACGAGGCTTATTTGCTTACTTTGCTTTAATTAACTGAAATTAATGAGGATGAATCATCTGTATCTTATTACCTGTGAAAACTAATAGCTGCTGCATGCCTTTTTTCCTGTTCTGGCAGTGCTGTAGAGATCGAATTATATCAGATCTCTGAACAGGGTCCTGCCACCAAACAACAGTCCTAACTCATCAGCGCACCTGGTGCTACCAGAAAATAGGTAAACAGAAGACCCAAAGTGAAATTTCGGATGCATGGAAGCCTTCTAATGCAGCTGCCCCTGTACAATTTCAGATGCCTTATGTTTTCTGAATTCACAGAAATTTTTCCTGACTCACAACACATGATTTTCTCATTTATTTGCTGAGTCTAAGCCTGGCTTTATGGTGGGATTTGGGCTCCAAAAACTTGCATATATAGAGAAAAAGATTTTTAGAACTATGTATATTCTGGCATAACTGGCTCTCACTAAGACTATGAACAAGTGCAATGACCATTTATTATTGAAAAAGACATTGATCTCTTTAATTCCCAGTAAGTACAATGCAGGTGAGGGTGTTAAAGTGATAAATAAACCTGTATATGAGGTGAAATAGTGCTTTTCTACTGTTCTTCTATAGGTTATGGTTTAAACAGGTGTAAGATCTGGTACGACACGTGCTACATAGAACTGAGCAACTGTACATCAAATAAGGAAATTATGGTGAGTTGTCGGGTTATATGAGGCAAAACCTCAGCCTAAACAAAAAACATTTACATAATTAACAGAAAACTAAGTTCAGTAGTAAGATGTGTTGATCTTTTCCCTCTTAACTCTAAGGGTTAATTCTAAAATCTAATCGAAACAATTGTATGGTTAGTTCCATTTAATGGCTGTTATACAGTCAAATATACATTAAGAAGAAAAATGGTAATTGCAGATGTGCTGAATATACTGTACGGGAACATTTAATTGCAAAAAGATATAATTTTGAATGATTGCTGTTTTCCTACCATCCTAAAATGTATCAACCAACAAAATAATAGACATTGTAAGCAAAACTGGAATTCAAAGACCTAATTTCTAATTCAGGGAGGCATTAAGCATATGCTTAACTGTGACCAAATGTGCAAAGCTATTAACTTCTAAGACCATAAAGAAGTGCTTAAAGTTAAATGGGTGCTTAGGTTATTATTCACACAGGGTTGCCTTATTGAATCTTACTCCCCTACTAGTATTAGCGCTCCCTTTAGCAACCAGTCCCATTGAGTGGAAATGATTACTAAAGAAAAACCACCCCAAAACTGTTACTGACTATGAAAAAGAAGTAAAATCTGATTCTGATGTGTACGTATGGTTTTATTATTGCAGTGAACTATTTTTTGCTTTGTCACTATAAAACGTGAGCAGTGAAAAACAGGAGTTAGCTATCTATTTACTGTGCTTGATAGTTAAAGGCAGGCAGGTAGGTAGCTGAATATTTGTTCCTGTAGTTAATTGTAAATGCAAACAAGAAGCTACCTTTAAAAATCAGGAGTCATGTTTTTGAGGCCTCCCAGAAAGTAGGTACCTTAGGCAGTAAGCTGATGTAACATAGTCCAGAGTAAAATTGTATTTTTTTTTTCACAAGAGTAAACATATGGAAAATCTAACCTTTAAAGAATAATTTTCAGCCCTAAAACCAGTACCATGAACTTAAGTTCATACAGAGCAGACATATCACAGCTCCTCATGGTGGTTAATAAATGGACCACTAGTTTGAACCAGCCTTGAAAGAATAAAGCAGAAAATATGTTTACTATTTTCACTTATTCTTTCCTAGTTGAAGGAGATGGCTTATTTCTGTTAATTATGTACTCTCTAAGTGTCTCAAAATCAGACCTTGAATTTTGTGTTATGTCATACTTTGATTTCCCCTGCACTACAGACCAAAGTCTTCCAATTGACTTTCACTTGTTTCACAGAAGCCTAGAATCAATTCCATCTTATCAGTATTAGACAGACCATGTCTTGCCGAGTGAACTGAAAAATCAAGATAAAGCATTATAACTTTAGCAAGTTTTGAGACACGTAGCTATTTTAGTCAAATTTTAGTATTGGCATTAAATTATTCTTTTTCACTTAGGAATTTTAGTTAAAAAATCCCCATCAAGGTATTAGTTATGTAGGGTTGCCCTTCTCTGTTTTCAAAGCCAAACCATACTACAGACTTCCTAACACCAAGCCTTCTCTCTAAGAGAAGCGTGTTGTCCCTCCCCCTCAAAATAAGGATATTGACTGGATTTCATGGATTTCATGTTCTCTGTAACTGTGTCTGTGATTGCTTCAGTCTGTGCTTGGAGAATAGGTAAATGGTTCAAAAGATGAAAAAAGGAGTATAACTGTAAAATGCTGTTTTAAATTTTGCATTACATATATCACTCTACTTGCATTTATAGCTAACTACTAAATACATAACCACAAAATCTTCAACCCCTTATTAAAAGTCAGTAGAGATGTGATTGCCCTGATTCTTTCCTCTCTCTCTCCCTCTCTGGAGCTCAGCCTCATTTTCCAGCTGGCCATCCCTCCCTTCCTCCTTGTTTTTCCAATGAACAAAGTGTTTAAAAAACCCCAAACCAAACAAACCAAAGAGGCATTGACATAAAAATGACAAACGCTCGGGATCCTAGTGACAGTGATGTGAAGCAGCAGCTGTCCTGCTCAGCCTGGCTCTCCCCTGTCCATCTGCAACCTCAACCATCTGCAGAGGGGAAAGACACTGCAGAGAGCAGAACCACAGGAGAAAGGGCTGTGCTGCTTGGTTTGCAACGGAGAAACACCCTGATTTCCCAGCAGAAAAAACAGGTTTTGAATGTCATCACCCACAGAGAGGAGAAGTATTTCCCTTTCAGACCACTCTTTTGCCGTAGGGTATTTTCTATATACTGTAGGGTGAGCAAACGTCTAGTGAGGACTGAGCTACCTCATCCTAAATCACACACTGCACACTAATCTAACCCAAGGATTATCAAAATCAATTAAAATATTCTTTAGGGTGAAAGTCCTTTAAAACAACTTTTCTTGAAGAGAAAACTTCCTCTGAAACCTTCATCAAATAGAAGAAGTTTGGAAATTAAACTATTAGGTGATGGCATGCAAATAATCTTCCCCTGTCCTTTGCATTTCCAAACTCCTATGAAATGTGTAGCCAAGGCTAAAACCTGATATAATATACAATTTTTTTCCAAGAATAAATATTTACTTCAAGTCTAGGAAAATCTGCATAATCAAGCTCAGAATAATTTGCTTGGACGCCTGGGAAACCAGCCTGAATTCAAGCCTCTCATCAATTTTGAGAAGGGCTTCTGAAAATAGAAAACCACATTTTGCCTCAAAGAAATCTTCATATGGATTGTCTAGTTATCTGGAAATATACTTAGCCCTTGAACCCTCCTGTGAAGTATTTGGTACTATTCGTTTTCACTGAAGTCTTTATTATAGCAGACACTCAAGGTTTTAACAGAATTGACTTTAACTGGAATTTATTGGCCATTCTTCCCCTACACAAACACTTTTTAATTTAAAAGAACATGTTTCTTACAGTTAGGTTTCAATTCAACTGCTTTTACTTAGTGAAACCCCCTTGAAATGCAGTTGTACTACTCACTTAAGGAGAAGTTATTCATGTGAGTAATGGCAGTAGGTCTAAGTCCATAATCCTAAATAAAAGGTTAACTTTTGCAACAAATTATAGAGCAGCTGTTTGGCTAGTTTTACTTTTCTAAAGCAATTTCCAGAAATATATTTACTTTGAGTATGCATTTCTCCCCAAGATATAATTTTTCTTTTATTGGAAGTTTTATTTAAACAAGAGTGAGACGTGAATACTTGGTAGAAGGCACATGTTTCTGAGATATTTCTCTTGCAGGTTGTAGATGATTCATCAGAGATAATTTTTGATGTCTTGCCAGGATACAAAATGCTAGGTCCTTAAATGGTGCAAATGAAAGGCGCTCCATTTTCTTCTGTACACATTTATAGCAGTGGTCTGGCTTCTATTTGGTTTTGTAGCTATCTTTCACCCAACTGCCTTTGTTTTGAACAGTCTTTGTTCAAAGAACAGAAATAGCAGCTGTAATACCTGACACTGGATAGAAAAAATTTTTGAATTAGAGGAATGTGGGTAGGAAAAGCCTCGTGATGTTTGAGCTAATTGAGTGACTGTGGTCTGTATATAAATGGACCGTAAAGTGAATACTTTAGAGATGGCCTTAGATTCAAAGCAGGTTTGTTTCAGTGAAGTTTACTTTTAAACACTGGTTTGGGGAGACAGGCTATTTTGTTGGCTTGCATTTTACACCTTTTTTAATACACATTTTATTTAATCCAGGTGCTACAATCATGATTTAAATATTATGACATTTATTATTAAAATTTACTGACATTTGTACCTGACAAAGTAATGCTAACTCAGGAATAAGGATCCTGGTGAGCTATGGAATTAATATACCACCAAAATGATCATTAGTTCCTATGCACAAGAGCTTAAAAAGTAGTACAGAATAGTAACATGTTATTAAGAATATATTTTATTCCTAAATATTATATATTTAGATGGCATTAAATGTTTATTTCCCAGCTAAAACATAAGGCATATAACTATTCAATTACAGTTGAAAAGGGAAGACATGCATCCCGTCAAATCTCTACAACAAAGGGTTTGCCCATGCTTGTAATAAACAAATGTTTTTTATCTCAAGGAATTGAAGATTAAATCTGATATATAACTGTGAAATAAATAATACAGGCATCTTAGGACTGCTTTCAGGATAAGGTCTTAACTGTTGTCTGGATAGGATTAATGGCAAGGAGTTATTTATACTATCAGTGGATAAGAAGAGAAGATTATATATTCAAACAGTAAAACTGTAATTTAGCATTATACTTTTATTCAGTCATGTTTTTCAAAAAACTTCAGCAAGCACAATGGAATAAATGAAAAATAAAAGAATTTTCACTTTGCTCTTAAAGGAAGATACATTCAAATCGTATCTGGGTATGTATGTATCTTCCACACATCATCTTAATGTATACTCTTCAGTGGTAAGAAGCATGTGGAGCATTCAGCCTTAACAGCATGTATTTCTTCCAGAAGTGATTCTGTTGAGATTAAATTCTTCCGTCTTCTTATTTATCTACATATTTTCTTATTGAGTGTTTTCTTTTTTCCTTTTGTGACTTTTTGTCTGAAAGAAATTGCTGGATTTTCTCGTCAGAAATGAGCATGCCCCTCTAAAAGGAACCAAGTGCCTTTCTGCAGTACACCAATGCCGTTGCCAGTCTTATCTGTAACCTGAAATGGTTTGGTTTACTTCTTTCTGCGTATCTTTCTGGATATCTTGTTTTACAACCTGAATTTCTCTTTTAAAAAAAATTCTCAGAGACAGAAGGAAGGCAAGATCCTCCTGTTGTAGATGGCAACAAATGCCTTAACATTTATTTTCTGTGGTGAGAACAAACGATGAGAATAGAATTTGCCTAGGATATTAATTCATTCTAGGAAGCATGCCTTATTTATCCCACTGCTGAAAAAAAGCCATATTTATTTATGCTCGTTTTTTAGATATGGATTCAGAGTTGCAGATTAACATTCAAAGAATAGAATGATGCTTGCTTGTGCAGCTTTGATTTTTAAAAATAAAATAATGATGTGACTGATGTACAATGAGAACCCAATTGTCAGGAGTGCACAAGGGAATACTTTTTAGTCAGTTTCAGTTATTTGTATACCTCTTAATTTCTTTAAATAATGTATAAAAATTTGGTACTTCATGCTTTTTTTTTTTTGTATCTATATTAAGTTCTAGAAAAGGCGAAAGAGGAAAAAAGAAAAAAATCACTGTAGTGAACAGTGGGCTGTTTTACTCCTAACTAATTGGCCGTTTTGGCTAATTTTCATAGACAGATGAATATGAGATATTTCATAATTTCTCCCAGTTGTGCTATTAGCATTGCCTTGTCTGAGGCCCAGTCGAAGTTCCTCAGAAAGATTCAAAGAACCAGTGCTCTTTGCTAGTTTAAAACAAAACCAAAAACCTACACAAGCCTCCTTGTATCTCTTGGGCTGTGTTTCCTGCCTATATCCTAATACCAAAATTAGCATTATGATAAGCTATTTATGCTTATAGGCATATAGGCTTAGATAATATATACCTGGAGATAAATTTGGCTGTCTATTGCATGATGCTGTAAGACCTGCGATATGGAAGCTGAGGAATAATTGAAGATAAAATCCTCAGCGGTGAAATACCTTATGATGCTGCAGGTGCACAGAGTATAATAATACAGTCTGGAGAGGAATTTACAGTATGGGAAATTAGATGCCACCTGAATTTTGACTGCATACCTGTGCGTAGTAAATAATCGCAAATGCTGAAGTATCAGGTATGCTTTATGAATATATAAATATGCATTAGCAGTTGGTATGCAGGAAGGGTATGTGTCAATGGAAGAAGGCTTACTCAGAGATAGGCTATGAATATGCAGCAGCTGAACTTTACTCCTTTACTGAAGTCTGTAGTTCAGCATTTTTATTTTTATTTTTACATTTTCTGTTGTGAAAAAAGCAGCTGGCGACAGTATCAGCAGTTACCTTCAAAGCCTCTTGCCCTAGATTCCATAGCAGGGCACAGATGAGGCTGGATCTTTTCCATACTTAACAGACCAGAGCTGAGAGATTTTGGTGTATCGCAGTGCTGCTGGTGTGACATGCTGTGCAGCATGCTCCTTCGTTAGTGGCCTGGAGCTCTTCTCTATGTCAAAATTTACAGTATGGGAAGCATTTTATAGTCCCTTTCTTTGCCATCCCTGCTGTCACAGCCGCCTGTACTCTTCTACCCTGCATCACGCAGCAGGGTCATAAATATTTCATTCTACACAAAATAACCACTTGTTATTACCATCTACTATCAGGGCAATCCCAAGCACAAAATCAGGCTGGGCAGAGAATAGATTGAGAGAAACCCTGAGGAGAAGGACTTGGGGGTGTTGGTTGATGAGAAGCTCAACAGGAGCTGGCAACATGTGCTCACAGCTCAGAAACCCAACCACATCCTGGACTGCATCCGCAGCCAGCTGGGTGAGGGAGGAGATTCTGCCCCTCTGCTCTCCTCTGGTGAGAACCTTCTTCAATGCTGTGTCCAGCTCTGGGGATCCCAACATAAGAAGGACATGGACCTATTGGAGTGGGTCCAGAGGAGGGCCACTACTGTGAGGACAGGCTGAGAGAGTTGGGGTGTTCAGCCTGGAGAAGGCTCCAGGGAGACCTTCTAGCCCTTTCCAGTACCTAAAGGGGCTACAGGAAAGATGGGGAGGGCCTCTTTATCAGGGAATGTAGTGATAGTACAAGGGGTAGTGGCTTTAAACTGAAAGAGGGGAGATGTAGATTACCTGTTAGGAGAAAATTATTGACTGGAACAGGTTGCCCAGAGAAGGTGTGAATGCCCCATTCTTGGAGATGTTCAAGCCAGTTTGGATGGGGCTTTGAGCAACCTGGTCTGGTGGGAGGTGTCCCTGTCCATGGTGGGGGCTGGGGGAGATTGGACCTAGAAGATCTTCATGGTCCTTTCCAACTCTAACAGTTCTATGATTTTATATGAGATGGCTATATTGCATGGTCATACAAAGATAAGCAGAAGTGAAACAAAGTAGGAAAAGAGACATCCGTAAATATGGATTTACTTTGGGTAGTCCATTTCAGTGATTTTTTTTTTCAAGGGTTGGAAACACAACCGTCAGGAGCCTGACAACAACCATCCAGTTCTGGTGTGGGGACAGTGACTCTGCCATCCACTGTGACGGAAGCAGACGGGGTTTGGCTTTCTGGTTATCGCTGGGTAAGTCACAGATTCTCTCAGAGAGTCACAGTATTTTCTCTTTATTTCTCAGCCGTGTGTGAATAAGAAAACTGGAATCTGAATGACAGAAATTAATGGAAGAGAAAGATCATGTTTATAGGGTACTAATTGTTCAAGCCCAATTCTCATACTCTCTCAGAAGTGAATTTCTGCTCACGGAGATACAAATCACACCATCTTCACATCCCTTTCCTATCAGTAGGGGCAAGGGAACTTCATTTTCATTGTCTTTGGTGTGACACCACCACTTAATCTCTGTCCAGCTAACCAAGAAAAGACCTGCTTTTCTAATTTCAAAATAAATCAGCATCTATTTTTAGAAAAATCCAATTGAAGACAGTATTTAAATGCTAAGTAGACACCTAATGGCACATAAACAGTATTATTTTATGTCCTAGACATTACTTTTAACTGGTGTGCACATCATTAGAGAATTTAATACAATATAAATAATGTAATTATTTGGTAAGCAGTTGAGAGAACAAAATTACGAATCAAAATGCACCAAGAGCTTTCTCTGTATTCTGTGTCAACAAAAATCTGAAAAATACTCTTTATCATATGTTTTCTTCAAGGTAACTTTTAACTCAGTGAGTTCATTATTATAAGGTGTAAATAGGTAAGGTTTTTATCGTAGTTCTTGTGTGGCTTATACAAATAAACACTTTACAATGAAATAAAAAATAAAGGACCATATGTTTAAAGAAATATTTTTTTGCCAGGCAAGAGTCATATCTGGAATAGATGTCCCATTTCCCCACTGTCACATATGTGGGTGTCTTATAAGAGCCAATTAAAATGAAATACAAAATGGATATTTACTCCCACGTACTCCATTGTCTGAAAAAAACCAACTAAATAAAGTCATTAAAACTTTTCAAAGATATTTATGAACTGACTATTATTGAGAACTATTAGTGTGATACTGTAGAAATGCTAATAGCATGCAATGTTTATATGGCTTTAATTTACCATTTTAATAATTATAAAAGATATTGGCCATAAACTAAAATCATTTTAGATATACTAAGAAGTGTATAAATTTTTGCTCTCCCCTTCTTCTTAACTAATTAATCTGTGATTCTGTAATTAAAATTTATTTTATGTTTTTGGGTTTTGAATAAGTAGTTATAAAATAAAAAGCCTATAAAATATAGGCATATAACTTAATTTTATCAAGGACAATGAAGTTCATCTTGCTCCTTTTCACATGAGAAATGATACAATCCAAACCTCTCAGTTTTACAATTATATATTTATTTTAATATAAACATATTAATATCAACAGGAAGATTTGCAAGCCTTAAATTACAGAATCAGCACAATATTTCCATTTCTCACATAATTGTGGTCTTTCATGTTTGAGATGCTGATGTTTATCAAACCTCCAAAAAGAACAAGGCGTTGCGTTAAAGAGTTGATCCAATGTCACCCTAGATACACTATTTCTAAGGAAATCTTTTCTAAGGAGGAGAGCCTTAGAGCTGGCTCTAGATCACTGGTCATGGTACACTAGGAGATGGGAGATAACCATTTGGGGCCAATCGATTTGAATGCCAAATAGTGAGCAAAAAAGGAGTGACCTGAATGGGTTGAATGAGCTCATTAAACTGAGACAGTTGGACAAGTACCTTCATCTAAAAGTTTGAAACCTACATGTGTGAATCTTTCTTTAGCCACATAAGTCAAATGTTCTCATTTCCAAACCTGTTTCAAGGGAAATTAAGCTTTCAGCATTCTCACAATTATGTCAATCTGGAGACAGATATAGATTTCCTAATATCCTTACATTTTAATAGCCTTTGAAAATAGCCTTTCATTTCAATATAAGCCTAACTCAAATTTCTTTCTAGAGATTAATTAAATCAGCATAAAGATTAGAAAAATATAATAAAGTGATTATATTTATTTCATAAATTGCAACTACTATAGAAATAATTTATAAAATAAGTAATCCTATAGTTTACACTTGTTTAATTTATATGAAATAGTGTCTTAAATTTACCTAAAATAGCTAGGAATTAGGAGATCATTTTGATTTAGCTTCAGTATTTATTTCATTTTTAGCAACATTTCCTCTCTTTAACTAGTGCCTCAACAGAGGAAAAGAGTCTGTTAGTCATCAAATAGAATAAATACTAGGAACCTTGATCTCCTGGAATAAATTGTGCCTCTGTGTGACATTTAGATATTTCTATTATTAAAATTACCTCCAAAAATACCTATTGCAGATACCAACAATTAGTGATAATGATTATGCCGTTTAAATTTCAGCACTTCCTTCTATTCTCCCCTTCCCTCTTTTTTTTTTTTTTCTCTTTTTCCTCAGTGAATACTCATTACCCAGATAAATAGCCCATTTCTGTTGCTGGGACTTTTTATGTAAGGAATCACAGGTGATGACTCAGAATAACCTGTTAGAATTAATTCTATTAGGAATATATTTCTTGGTTTGTTCTAAAGTAGTGGTTTATCACATTTGAGTATAATATATGGATAATTCTCCAAGTAATGACAAAACAGCTTTCTGAGATAAATTGGTCTGTTAGAACACGCACAGATATATGTTTCCTGCACTTTCTGGGGTTCAGAGAAATATGCTGTGGCTGATGTAGGAAGGCAGACACCGAAGTCTGAAAAAAAGCTTGCTGTATAATTAAGTGATAATAGTACTATCGCGCTGTTTTATGAGGCAGTAACACAGTCCCCAAGAGAATAAACCATGAAGCCGAAGGCTGCGCAGTTTACTCCAACAAGGGAACTGGATCATTGCCCAAAGCATTGCTACAACAGCACGGTTAAATTAGAATGCTATAAATGTTTAATTAAATAAAATTTGGTGCGGATCCTCGTGCATGGTATGGAAAATAACCTTGCAGTTTGAGAATTAGGAGAAAGTACCAACAGAGACGTTTGTGGGGTCACTGCTTTTGAGGCTTGCCCGGTGATGCTGTCAGGGGAGATGGTCTCCTATGCAATACGCCATCCTCTGAAATCAAGGGGGATTTTTGAGGTGCAAAAGGTATTAAAAACTCCATCTGAGTTTTAGAGCTAGGAAGTTAAAACTCAAAAAGCTAAATGTGTTGTATAGCAAAAAGCTGATGTTTCGGTTCCTGGTCCAGTGTGAGGGCTGTGATCACTATCATAACTTTCTTTGTAAAAGACAGATGCGAAGATTTTTGGAAGATCTTTCATTTGGATCTGCAGCCCACATCTTGGAAACACTTGGAAAAGTTATCTGTGAAGCCCAGCAAGACCCAGGTAAGACTAATGGGGCACTGGCATGCTTCCTGAGATGAACCTCTATGATATTCAAAGCTGACAGCTCTGTGAGATTTCCAGATAAAGGTAGTAATTTAATCTAAATATTTGGATGCATACTTGCACTAGCAACTGGATGGAGGCCACCAATTCAGTTTGTATAAATGACCAAACAGCTGTCAAACTGTCATGGGTTTGGTCAAAAGCCAGCTTTCGAACAATGACCTAGAAATGAAAGTCTGTGGGTGTGAAGTTATTGATCCCCTTAGACCTCTTGCCATACCTCAACTCCATTGAAACATACTTAGGGACTAAGGGTGGCAAAATGACACCTACTTCTTTGGCAGATTAAATAAACTAATAAAAATGCTCCTCCTGCCACAGAAACCAGTTCAGACTTTCATTTGCAATGGAAGTGCCAATAAATACTTGCCAGCGAGATGCAACAAATCAGCCAGAAGTCCTGAAGAAATAAAAGATTATGGAATGAAACAACATCAATAATATTTAATTAAAAAGTATGGAAAATAAAATTTAAATAAAACCAGACACAGATGCTTAAGAATTAGACAAGAATAAACTTTCACTTCTGTATTCCTTTAACTACATGCTTCAGAAGACCAGGCTAAGTGTTCAGCTGTGGAGCTCCAAGGCTGCAAAACATTTGCAAGGGGAACACAAAATTAGCAATCAACAAAACTGATTAAGATGATTGGTTGGAATGTTTCAGTATAAAACCCAGTATTTTTTAACTGAAGAGTGAAGTGAAGCTACTGTTTTAACATGTCACCTGAAAATAGAACAAAGTACTTCCTAACTAGTCCTATTAAAAGCTTTTCTCATTGGACTCTAGTAAACTTAAGATATAAATGCTTTTAACAGCACTTGAATTTACATATGCAGTAGACACTTTTTGGTAAAGCTGGTCTGAAATTGGTACTTGGGAGGGTCTAATTCACAAAAGTATATGATGAAGACCAAGATTTAGTCAAGGTCTTACAATAAAATTGAAAATTATTGTAGGTTTCCCCATAAAGGAGACTTTGTTCAAAGGGTAAATAGTGCCAGAAAGGAGCTAGATATTGTTATTATGATAGTATATGCACTTATTTTTATGCCTGGATTTTATTCATTGCACACGCTGTGATACAACATATTGTGGCTGAACACTAACCCGTATTCCCAAATTCTCAATAAGAAAAAAAAAAAATCAATAGAAAAACAAACAGCAAAAAGCAGGTGCAGAGAGGGATCAGTATTTTCAATGGCAGTCTTATTTTAGTTTCTTACACTAATTTCCAAACAGCATGTTTTCACTAAATCTAATTTCCATGGTAGATAACAGGGATATAACATTCATGGCAGCTGGATGAGAATCATCTTGAAATACCACAAGCTAATTCCTAACAAAATGTGGGGGTTTTTTAGATGTGCTCTGGAGAGATACATTGATTGATAGTTCCTGCTAAATGTTCCTTGGTTTTTGTTTCCCTTCTTCATTCAAAAGGCCTATTGAGGCTAAAGGAGCAGTGAAACCACATCTTGAGTCACATCACCTCTTCAGGAGGATTCATGCCACTTCCCGTTGGGTAATAACTGCATCAATGAAGTGAAGAGCAAACAGAAAAGACATTCAATACTGAAGAGGATTAGGCTGTTCTAACATGACAGAATATCTTGGGTGGCTATTGCCAGACTGCTTCAGCAAGATACTCAGAGGGATTTGTAATACAGACCAATTTCCTAATTTACACTGCATTTCAACTTGCTCTCTTGGCACAGTGAATCAGCTGATATAATGAAGGGATAAAAGAACACTTGCTCCATCTTATAAAATGATTATATAGTTTCTCAATGGAGAAAATGAAGGATCAAAGGCCAGGGGTATTTTTTGTGTTTTAGGCTTCTTTTCCTATAAAGGGACTAAATAATTGACAAGTAAAATGGAAACTCTAGCTGGTAATCTTTCCTATACTTTGCAATCAAAACATTTTAAGTTAAGATAGAACAGTGAAAACCAAAATAAATACAATCACCTCTTATTTTATAAGTTCTTGTAATTTCCAAATATAGGTTCGAGTTTCAATTCTGCACTTGTGTAGTAGAGGTTTTTCATCCTGGCCTTTTTAGTTGAGCTAATCAGTATTTTTTGTCAATGTTTTTTGTCCAATTTTCTGCATTTTCTCTTTTGCTTAATTAGAACCAGAACAGTTTGGATTGCCGAACTGAATGAAAGTAATTTTTGTCAATTCAGCATTGCTCTGTTGCCACGCTGCCACACTAACTAAGAGATGTTAGAGTTCAAGCATCTCATCCTTCTACTTTTCTCTCTTGGCCAAGAAAATCTTTATAATTTTGTAGCTTCCCCAAAGATTTTTGCTTAGTTGTTGTTTTGAGATGATATGTGCAATCTAAAAGCTGATAGAACAAGCAAAGATGTAAATATTTTCCCATTGGCAACCGCTGATTCATTGAAATGGAAATGATCTATGCAAGAGCTTTGCGTTTTGACCATTATTTGTGTCAGGAGTGAGGAGCAAAAGTAATTTAAAAGCAGGTGCTGTATGTTTGTTTGTTTTACAATGTCTTTTTATCATTAGACTTATTTATATTCCGTATAACATTTCTGATAAATAGAATTTAAAAGTGCAATACAACAGATAGCACCTCACCCCCCTGCCCCCACCAACTTTAAACATATTACCTTCACAGAACTAAAATAATCCCTTCCACAAAAGGGGAGGACGATGGCGATTGAAATTCACTCTTCTAAACCTGTTTAGAACAACAGCAAAAACAGTTACTTTGATATTTCAGGTCTGAAACTTTAAATACTTAGCAAGCTCTAAATGTAATACCCCCCAAATTGGGTTCCTCCCATGCTGAGCTTTCATGTCACAGCAACCACATGATACAGTGAGGGCTGTGGGATCCCAGTGCTGCATCCCAGCTGGACCAGGGTTCCTGCCCTTCCTTGCCCCTGGAACTTTTGGAGTCTACCAACTCCTTTTGCAGCATCTGCATTTCCCTATAGGCAAACCTGGCTGAGCTTGGATAAAACACATGGCTAATGGAGGAACAAGGATAATTTTTGCCTGTATTATATATGGTAACAAAAATATGTATTATTTTTGAGGAAGATGATGGACAGAAGTTAGGAGTGTATGTGGGCAATCTTAACTTTTAGCTATTAAGATACAGTGCAGAAATTCCAAGTGGTGATTGAAACAAACCTGTTAGAAGTAGTCCTGTTGTGCCGGTGGGAGTCACGGAAGTGGAGAGAGTTTTGTGCTCTCGAGTGGTCCTTTTGCAGAAGAGTAATCATCATATGCTGCATTTTGCCTTGTTAAGAGCCTGAATCTGTACTGCGGTGCTGTGTGGTATCTCCTGATCCTTGGCAGAGAGGCATTCAGCTGAACTTGTTATAAATCATTCGAGTGGCTTTTCCAGCGCATACACGGGAGATGCAGCAGAGTGAGCAAGTGCTGTACAAGGTAACGCGCGGCTGTAAACAAAAGCCTCATCTCAGCAGGAAGCTGAGCCAAGGCAGAGTCCTTCTGGAGTTAGGCATATTTCAGTTGGTGAGTTGTGTCAAGTGGAATTTGGACCAAAATAATAATATCTGAAGAGATGCAGGTAGAAGATTCTGAAAAGCACTTAAAGCTGTTGTCACAGTATTATCATTTGTTGGAGAACTTCAAGCTGGAACAAGCATTTTCAGCTCCAAGGCATCAAACGTTAATGTAGTCACTTTTTTGGTATGACAAACACAATTTTTCACAATAGTAACATTATTTCAATGTATTCCAAGAAAGTATAATGTTTATTACAATTTAAAAGCTTCAGTGCCATTATACTGCAGGTATCAAAAGCAGTCGCACGATTCCTTTTATTTTAGAGCATATATACATTAAAGTGCGGTTTCCAGGCTTCTGGTCTTAAATAAGAAAAATATAATTTATTTTATCACTTAAATTACCGTGATAAAATAAATTGAAGGCACTTCTTGTCTTGCAGGTTTCAAAGTGAAGTTGTGAAGTAGCAGGAGTTATGCTCCTTCCCAAAAATATTCATAGAGTCTGCATTTTTAATTCCCAGAGCGTATCTCTGGATGCTGCTGAAGCTATATAGAGATATATGTACAGGAATATTTAACTAGAAGAGACGCTATGTTTGAGTAGGATTGAGAGAGAGATGGATGGCAGAGATTAAAAGCCTAAACGTATCTCGGGCATTACCATCTGAGATGCTCAAAATTATGTGCGGGGCAGGTGTCATTTCAGAAATGGCAGATGGTATTTTTGGTGCCTCCGCATCATTAGTTAGCGGGAGAGCTTCAAAAGTCAAAATTTGGGGATGGGAGGTGCCCTGCAAAATCAGCTCTCCTTTGAAATAACTATGCTGGGAACACATATACTTCTGTGACTGAGGAAACCACAGGGCAGAAATGATGTAAGAAAATATGGTTGTTACCTTCTGCAGATGCTACTTTGCAAGACTCCGTTTTGAACTCCTCTGACAGGTCACCTTGGCCTGAATATTTGCTGAGGTTAATTGGTATGGAGCTGGAGGTACCACGCTGTCAATACATCGCTGCAGAGCAAGGAGCCAGCTCTGCCTTCTCTGTGCTTCTGCCCAAGTAACAAAAGAGAGACAGAAATGTTTAGCTACTTCACTGGAAGAATATGTGCAAAATGCTTTGAAAAAGAATAATATCATTAACTATTATTGTTGCCGTAGCAGCATATACTTCAGAAAATTCAGAGAAACCTGTGAAGAGGCGGAAGGGCTAATCTCGTTTCATATTCTTTTTATATTTGAGGTGTGGAAAAACTGTGCTCCAGGTACTTACTTGGTCTGAGACTCTCAGGTCCCTTTGTTGTAAATGTGATCTCTTTAGAGCACGGAGGATAAGATTCAGCTGGAGATGAAAACATATGTACCAGCATGCTGCAGCTTACCCTTTGGCCATTTTCCTCCTTCGCCCCTCACCCTACACAACAAAGCAAAGAGAGATCTTAAAAACTGGGGAAAAAAAAGCTGATTTTGTTTACATTAAAATTCATGAACACATGGTTTGGCCTTTAATCTCAAAAAGTCACAGTGTGTGCTTGAGAGGATGGCTCCTCACACACAGACCAGGCCCGTTTTAAAATTTCAGCAATTACAAAGGCAACAACGCCATTTTTTGGAGCAAGTAAGAGGCACTGGGGAGGTACGTTTCTACAGCTCTGAGTTTCCTATCTTTTCTCTCTTCCCGCTTCCTTGGCATCTTTTTATTTCTCTCCCCAGCACTATAAGCCTGTTTTCTGAAAAAATATTAATAGTGACATATCTGGGTAACAATGCTGATGACATTTTCATGTTCAGCTTTGTACATTACTGCCATCATACAGTACATTCTCAGCTTGTCTACAGGCTTATTTATTTCCTAATTTATCTCAGAAAAACTACAAATATTACAGTTGAAGTTCAAAAACTTTAACTTTGAAAACTGGGTTGGAAGATGCTATATTTGACTTGACGGTGGTGATAGATAGACAAGATAAAATGTCAGATGAATAATTCCATACCTCAAAAGAAGCAATGTCCAGTTCTTTCTCATACTTCGTGGGAAAAAAATATCAGATTTACTAGAAATACATGTAGCATTTTTCCACGTTGCCTGGGGAAAGCAGACACCTGCAGAGGGGAAGATGGGTCCGAAGTGGAGGATATTGCTTCACATTGCCATGGGTCTACAGCATTCCATGCAGATCTGTTTTTAAAAGGAGATAACACTACGCTTTAGGTGTTACGAAATAAAAGGCTTGGTTGCAGCCAAGAACAGCCAGTCATCACCTCTCAAAATAGCACAAAAATTTCAGTGTTGAATTTCACATCCAAAACAAACTGGCTTACTATGCTAATAAATGGATAAACTGGTGTGATACAAAGGCTGCATCCTCAGGATGCATTTAGTATGAGGCCAAGGCCTTTTTTTTTTTTTTCATTGAGATGGCATTTTAGTTACTAGACTTAATGGGGAAAGACTGCCAGCATTAATGATAAAACAATATTTGAAACTGAGCTCATGCCTTGCAATAACTGAATACCATTCGTGGGATAGCTCTGGGAATCTTTACTGTGAACACAAGAAGTCCTGCAGTTTTCTCATTTAATTAAATTTAAATCTATGGGGACTGACAGTGCGTGTCTTGGGCTTACACTTTTTTTGACTTGTTCTTTTCAGCTTAATGTCATTGTAAAGTAGTTTTTAATCAACAGAAAGTCTTAACTGGAAATGAAGCTGACACCTCGTTACCTTTATATAAGGATTTTTATTAATTGCAACACTAAGTACAGGAAAAATATCTAAGATGACATGCGGTAATAAAACACCGGACAGTAGCACAGAGTTCAAAAGCATTTTATCATTTTCCCCCGTGGGTCACTTGCAGTTGTGGTTGCCTGGATTTTTTTTACTGTAAGGGCTCACTGTCAGCGGGTTTTAATGTTGTAAACCAAATCATAAAGGGGTGTTTTCTAAGTGAGGGTAAAACTTGAAGGTCAAGGCAGGAGCACCTGGTTTCTAAAATGCCTTGAACATTTTTGACTTAAAGGGGAAACTGTTTATAGTGCTGTTTTATGAAGAAATACCACTTTTATGTATTGGAATGTAATTGTAAATATAGATATGGATACAGATATAACTATATAGATAAAAGGATACCCACAGCACATGATCCAATACTTCTTAGAGCCAATTTCAGTTGAACTATGTTCCTGACCAGAAGTCATGTAGCACTATGATGCAGGGAACCAAATTAGTCATGTTGCATTAATGCAACATTAGTCAGGAATGGTGCCAACTGCTAATTCTAGGACCTTTAAAGTAATTATTTCTGGGCACGGGAAGCTAAGATGGGATTATTTAATGTAACGCTGTTCTTTTTAATGTAGGGAAACCCTCAGAAAAAAGTATTCCCCAGATTAAAATTTTGCTCCATACTAAGCTTCTAAAATCCCGGTGCGCCCACAGACGCTTGTCAGAAATCTAGGCGTTCGATAGTTCATTTCCACTCTCCATGCTCTCCCCTCTCTCACCTCCTATTTACTAATTACACTGTTCATGATCAAAATGAGCACTCTACTGCACCACTCAATCAGGATTTTTTCTGCAATAACAATTTCTTCTTGGCAGGCCTATTGGGGTAAGAGGCACAAAACAAGGGGCTCTCCCTGTTCCTCTTGCTCACCTGAAAAGCACGGGAAATTTCTGATGGGAGTCAAAGGGAAATGCAGGAATAGTGAATCTGTGATGGTCAAGAATAAAGATGGTGAACAGAAACAAGTTGTGGCAAAAGCTGCAAAAAAGCAGGAGTGAGTTGTTAGAGGTTGACGTAGTCCTTAGGAAAATCGTTTAGTGATTTTTGTCATAGTTAGGTTGATGGTTGGACTAGATGATCTTTAAGGTCCCTTCCAACCTAGACAATTCTATGATTTTAAGCAGGAGTGAATGGAGAGAAGTGGAAATCAGCAGCTGTTGAAAGGAGGGAGGGGTGGTGGAGGTAAAGACAGAAATGAGAGAAGGAAAAGGGAGGTGGCAACACTGCTTTGCAGAGGTATAATTACCAAACCTCAAAGACACCAAAAAAAAAAAAAA
>BJBW01006471.1:0-49574 GCA_004320125.1 Scolopax mira
AAGAAATATTTCCTAATATCTAACCTGAACCTCCCCTGCACAACTTGAAGCCACTATCCATTGTCCTATCATCTGTGACCTGGGAGAAGAGACCGACCCCCCCTGGCAGCCCCCTCCTTTCAGGGAGTTGTAGAGAGCGAGAAGGTCTCTCCAGCATCCACATCCTCAGCTGCTGAAATCTGCAAATATTTAGAAAACCCTGCAATGAGAAGAGCAGGGAGGGAACCAAGGTAGGGGGAAGTGTGATGCCTTCTGGGGTTCTAACCAAAAGACACCCATTTTATCTTCTGATGTGCAAGTTCAGCTCTATTAAGTTTTCTCCATTTCTTTAATACTGTTGTTTAAGTATGGCATTGCGACAAAACTACATGCTACAGTAAGATAACACACACAATTTTCTTAGTGAATAGCAGCATTATCTCATTTGATTAAGCCCAAATAGATAGCAGAGTCTATGTGTGTATGTGTTTAGGCAAGGCCTATGAATTTTAAGTCCTATCACTTCCAGAATCGCATATCCAATTATTGCAAAATTGCAAATCCTTGGCAGCTGGCAGCTAGCCAACACTAATGAAAAATACGCATAGAAAATATTGTAGAAATGGAAGGGCAGTGCTGGTAGCATCACTTCCCAAACTGGAAGAGTTACAGACACCTTCTCTCCCAGGTCTGCCTTTTGTCCCTTGGCTGCGGAGCTGGAGGGACATGGGACCTGCTGGCGGGACACGGGGCTTGAAGCTGGCATGCACAGAGGAGGAGGAGGAGGAGGAGGGAGGCTTCCTCCCACCGCTCTCTTAAGCATAGTTTTTTCACAAATATCTATTGGTCTCTTGCTGCCCTCACCTTTTCTGTCCCATTTAATTCTCCTGCTGGCTTCACAAAGTACTGGCTGGGATTTTGCAGTTTGTCTGTTTTCTAACTTTCTAACAAAAACTGTGGTTACTTGTCAAAAGGTTGTTGTTTTTTTTCCCCAAGTACCCTCAGATCTAATTCCTAATCAAGTCACACAAATAGCAACAAATGTAAAAACATCTTTAAACAAGGACTTCTGTATTTCTGTCATAGCACCTTGAGGATGTGTTAGAAGTGAGAAACACGTCTGAGGTGAGGAAACCTTATTGTTTATTCAGTATCACCGAGCTGAGGTGTCTCCTGACCCGCTGCGGGAGGACTTTCTGCAGGAACACAACCCGAGCACCACCGAGCTGATGAGCTGTGACAGCTTGGGGAGGAAACACAGCCCCAGGTCAGGGGTTCGGGGTGCAACCCCTGTGGGGTCCTCTTCAGGCTCAGCTGGAGTTGCGCTGCCTTTATCCTGTGAGCTCTACAGCTATTGAGCATGGGCTGCTACAGCATCCAACAGTCCTAGCATGCTGGAAAGGTAATTGCATTTTACAAAGTAGTTGGATTTGGCAAAAGGTGTTACTGACTAACAATATGAGATGGAACCCGAGCATCGCTAAGGAGAAACCACGCTGAAGTGCTCAGGCCTGTCTTGGTTTTGAAAGTCCTGTGGAGCTGACAGCAAAGGAACAGACCACAGTATGAAAACTTTGGCAAAGGAACCAGCAATTTCTACACGCGCCTTTGTCCACTTGATAGATTAAAATAAAGGCTGTGATTTTCTTTTTTTCGGTTTTGCTTTTATTTATAGGTTAATTAGCACAAGTTGCTACCCACGATCATGTTCCTTGGTCTACGGGTGGCCACTCCGTGGTGCCCTCTGTGCTGAGCTGCGGTTCTCAGCAGGGAGTTCAGTGCCCTGGTGGGAAATTTGATAAGGCCAAATCTACAGGGAAAGATTTTTATGACCAGAAAACTTCCATTTCAAATTTTTAAGATTTTTAAAAGGTGGTATTTGATATTAAAAAACCCTTCTGGTTTTGCAATTTTTGTCCCAAATTTGGAAATTAATTCCAAATGAGTTTATTCAAAAATGAATTATGATCAATCTATTTTAATAAGAAAAAAGAGACAGACAGTTAGCTTCATACAATGAAAACATTTCAAACTATATTAACAGGATAAGAATGACTATTTGGGGGGATCTTTTACAACTTAATTTCATCCCTATTTTATATTTTTACCGTTAATCAAAGCTTCCAGCTTGTTGGGAAATATAATAAATCTTTATATCCCCAAAGCTTTTAAATTATTCACTGTGCTTACTGTTCTCTTTCTGACAGGAGATTATCCTTTTTAATTGGAAATTTTCTATTATTTGTGTCTGAAATGTTTGAAAGTCAACCTGTAGCCTCAGATATTATTAATAGCAAATATAAAGAAGGTGGGGAATGTAGGGAGGCTTTTCATTGCAGGCTCGTTAACTGAGGCAGTGAGTGCATCCGAGGCAGGACAGCCAAAATCCTGACTTAATTCTATAGTTTCTTCTCTTTTTCAGTCCCACCTCCTGTCCTTTTGCAGCCCCCCAACCCAAACTTCTCCAAAATTTGGGCTTGTTTTCTCCCGCCAAGCCTTAACAGTGGCAACCTGCTAATGCTTCCCTAGGTAAGTATTGCTGAAAATGTCTAAAAGTCATTGATTTTAAGTTATTGGATCCCAGGCTTTCATGTCTGACCTTTTCTGGATGTTATGTCCTCTATGCAAAGACTTGCTCAAAAACTGTGCAAAGATTTGGGTTTCTCCTTTTTTTTTTTTTTTTTTAAACTATATTTTTCCTTCCCACTTCAAAGACAATCATTCCTGTGTTTCAGTCTGTTGGGTGCTCAAAGAAGCACAAAAAAGAAGGAAAAAAAAAACCAACAGTCCTTCAGCTGCAGAATGCCTCATTGAGAGGAAGGACAAGAAGAAATGGCCTTCAAGTTGCACCAGGGGAGGTTTAGGATGGGTACTGTGAAGAATTTCTTCACCCAAAGGGTTGTGAAGAGGCTGCCCAGGGCAGTGGTGGAGTCACCGTCCCTGGAGGGATTTAGATGTGGTGCAGATTACATCATGAGAGGGGATATCTGCTACCTGTGAACGCAGGGGGTTTCTCTGGCTGTGCCTTTGATTAAATAATTTGCTGAATTATTTTGTGGCATGGGCTAGGTTGTCCCAGGCTTCCAATTAAAGTGGCTTTATTGGTCTTACAATGCAGCTTCCTTGCAAAGACTCTTCTGTTTTAGTACATGCTCTGAAACAGATTCCTAAAAGTCCATCACAGGGATTTGCTTCTTCAAATATCTGGAAGGAAACTCCCTGACTAAAGCAGCCACAGAAAGTAGATAAACAAAGCACAGAACTCTATAAAAGTTGGAGCAGGCTTTTATGTAAACAAGTACTTCTGGTTAATTTTTCAAACGCTGCCCCAGTTCAAGTAAGGGCAATAACTTATATTTAGAAGCTTACCTCAATGTAACACTTACCTCAAATCTCTGTAGGCAGAGTGCTGGAAACACATGTAGGAGAAGGCACAAGAATAACACCATTTTTTTGTCTTTGCTAATGAACAAGTCACTTAATACAACTGTGAAGTTAGACTTGTCTGTGCTTAAATTCAGTTAATTAAAGAAGTGTCAAATGCATAAATACTTTGACAGATCCTGATTGTATTCATACTAAATCAAATTTTCAGCAGTCAGAAAGACTATAAGAATATGGAAGAAAATGTTGCTTTTTCCCTGGAAAATATTAGGAATTAAAAAAACTTCAGTTACTGATTCAGTCCATATGGACTGTTTATCCTGGGACAGAAAAGTACCCTGCCTTGGTGAACTAATCTCTAGGAGTTGAAGATTTAACCCCATTTAAGATATGCTCAATCAAACCTGTAATGTTGTAAAAAATCTGAATTTTTAATTTTTTTTTATTATTATATTTTATTCACTTTTGTGTGTGTATCTCCCTTGCCTTTAAAAATTTGGGATCTTTTGGAGGTTTTGCAGTGGTGCCTCACTAGTAGCATTCATGCTAGCTGGGAGCATCAACCCAGCAGAGTTGATTTTTGCTGGGAAACAGGTTAACAAGGGACTGGACCAGCACTTGCCCACCTGTGCTGTGGATACGGCCAACGCTGATGGGAGAAGCCACCAGGCTGGTCCTCTTGCCATCGGTGACTACGAGGGTGATTGGTCTTCAGAGGTAATAAGCTTTATAAGATTCCTGCTATCAATGTGCAGAACCACAAACCCATGTCTTCACTTGGAAAGCTGTGACAGACCTTCTCCTTCCCAGCTCCTGCCAGCTGTGCCTTCCCTGGGGATGGTTAGACTGGATATTAGAAAAAATTTCTTCACCAAAAAAGTAGTCAAGCCTTGGAAGAGGCTGCCCAGGGAAGGGGTTGAGCCACCATCCCTGACGGGATTTAAAAGCTGGGCAGATGTTCCTGGCAGTGTCAGGAACCTGGACACAAACACATTCTGATAGGGAACAGCTTTGCAATAACACTTCAGCTGACTTCTTCTCTGAGCTTTGATTTGTTTTTCATACAAAACAGCCCAAGAAGCTTGCATAGTTATCCTCATGCTCTGAAGCTCTTGAGCTGAAAATTCCAGGAGAACAGTCTGCCTTGTGATTTTCTGCTATTTCATGCTCTCTCTCTTGATGGCAAATTGCTATGAGAAATTGTTGATTTCAGAAACTTGCCTTGTTTTTGTTGCTGCTCTGTGTTGTGTTTGACACTGTCTCCAAGCACAGAGCTGAGTAATGGGTGCCGAGGAGCAAGGAGAGCTGAAGTGGTTTTGAATCCAAAATTATTTGTTTCAGCGGACGATGCTGGGCTCTGTTGTCCCCTTTTCCCACTGCCTGCCTGTTCCTCCACCTGTGACCATCCAGCCATGGTGTGGGGCCGGGTTCTGTCCTCCTCCTCCTTCTGTTCCCCTGGGAGCTCTGGTAAAAGAGGGCACAGCAGTTATATTTATTATCAAAGCACTAAATACACTGTGGTCTGACCATAAGTGGAAAAGGTCTATTGAAAAGCACTTGGTTTCCATCTCCTGGCCAAATAACCCCAGGCTTTACCAGCTGCCCAGTGAGGTTGTGAGCCACACTGGTCCCAGTGACGGCGATGGGCTGGTTGCTCGAGGAAGTTCCTTGTTTAACGATGTACAGATGGATTTAATTGCACCTGAAAGACTGCTGCTGTCTGGCTGAGCACTCAACCCCTGTAGAGCATCAGATAAGCTTGATATGTGACAAGGACTATTTAAATGAAGTATGATCCCATGATTTATTTAGGTCACGGTGCAGTTTAATTATTAATGGCGTTATGCCGATTTGAAGACAAGCTCGGAAGGACTCATTCACTTTGTTTTAGATGTTTTAAATTTGTAACAGTCCCCAAGGCCCTGCATTTATAATGAGTTACTCCTCCTGGTGTACTAATAATGACATCAAATAGTAAAAGGGGTGATGGTGGAGGGAAATAAAGCACACCAGCAAAGCTGATGTTCACATTCTCATTGCAGACCCGTATCTCTGAGGTGGCACTGCTTTGCAGGTCCCCTCTGGGTGCTGAGAGGGTGCTGGACGAGTTATGAGAGATCTGCTGTAGCCCTGGATTGATTCTTGGGTGATAAAAGAGTGTTATTATTACTGGTGATGATGCTGAGCTTCAACAGCACTGATGACAAGTGGCTGGTATCCCCAGGCCCTCTGCTGCCCTGGGTAAGTAACATGTTTCTCAGCAGAGAGAGGAGAGAAATGACCCAGCCTATTTTGCCACCAGCTTCCACCCAGGATGAAGCTGAAGTGTTTGCTCCTTGTGGCTTTTTGGAAAGAATTTCAACAAGCTCACCTTGAGAAGATTAAAGACAAAGGTACCTGAAATTGGCAGTGGTTAAGGAATGAAATGGACTAAGGCGATGTTCAATGGCTGTTAAGCAAAATGCCTGCCAGCATCTTTAGATTCTCACGCCTTAAGTGACCACATCAAAACTGTTAGTTTTGAATCTCAGAAGTAACGTAATTCCTGGAGGGATACACTGGAGGAGTTTCCCTGAACAGTGGATTTTGTTCAAAGAACTGTTGCTCAGCTCAGGCACAGTGACACTTTAAAAACACAATACTTTGAAAAGCCTGGAAAGTTCAATGTTTTGGATCCAGCATGTCTCAACTTCCCTCTTCTCCTCCAGCTGCTGGAACTGTCCCTTTGCCCGTTCTTCCCTGGAAAACCATGGGAACGTGGTGATGGGTTATTATCATTTTGCTGTAAATCAGGGCCCAGGTGGGTGGAGTGACTGGAACAGCCTCCAGTGTGATGCTGCTGCAGAGCTTCTGGTGGGAATTCGGAGCTGGAACCATCCCCTGCCCAGCCGGGGAGGCACCGGAGCAGAGGGAGGTGATGGCGTTATTCTGAAGGGGGTTTTATTGCCGTTTAGGCCTGAATTTCTCTTCAGAGGTGACTGGGAACAGGATGCTCACTGAATAGTTATCACATAGATAGTGAAAGATAGATAGTTATCACATATCACATAGAACCAAGATTGGGGCTGGAAAGGGGCAGGCCCAGGTGGGTGAGAGGCTTCTCGCCCTTGTCCACGTGTGACGGGAGACAGGGAAGCTCTGCTGGTCCTTGGAGGAGGATGGGGATGCTCAGAGGTACTCGCCACCCGGGAGCAAGCAGGGAATGAAAACCTCCTAAAGGCTGACAATGGAAATAAGAAGACAGGAATGAAAAATGTGGAGTTTCAAATCCCATGTGGGAGATGAAAGCTTGGAATATTGCTGGCAGTGCAAATCCAGTGGTGCCAAACCCATGTGTATGTGTGTCCTGGGCTGTGGCCGTGGTGCTGGGACAGCCTCTGTGGGGTGAGGGTCTGGAGATCTCCGCAGGCACGTTCCTTCAGGGCAGGATTTCAGTCCGTGGGTGTGGGCTGGCTCAGCTCCACGTTCCGGGAGCAGCAGGAGAAATCAAAGCCTCAGAAGTGCATATTTTATAAAGAAACCACATACCTTAGCAGTGCTGCAATTCAGAAAATGGAACTCTTAGTCCAGCGTCTCTAGCTCAGTAGCGCAAAGTAACATGAAAACAACACTTCTTTAAAAAAGATGAAGCAATTTTTACAGTCTAAACTCTACAGTGCACACTAAGAACAGGCGCGGGGGGATTTGGTAGGGGTTATTAGTTAGTTTTGGTTTGTGCTGGTAGCAAAGTTGTTGAAGTTTTCAATGTCGTTGGGAAGGCTTTAACTACAATTAATCAATACCTTAATAACAAATGCACTGAGGTAATTATCTGCTTAAATTCTCCAGCTGTCTGGCGCAGATGTCACTGGTGGGGGCTGGGTGAAAGGCAGCCACTGGTGGGAGGGTGGCAAAGGGGCAGGAGGATGCTCTCCTCACCCTCCAGTGCGTTTCAGCTGGGTTGGTCCAGGTCTGTTCCCTCCACACGCCTGGGTGCTTCCCCAGGACCTCATGCTCAGCACCCTGAGGCTCACCTTTCCAAATCTGGAAAGTATACGCGTAAATCTACTTCCAAAATTATTTTTAAGGGTATTGTCTCATTGTACCAGTCTATTTGCTGTATGTGTGACACTATAAAATATACCTGCGTGCCAATTGAAAAGTGATCATTCTGGAAATATACTCTATAGTGGGAATACTGGTTCCGAAGAGATGCTGTGAGAGAGGTCTTCCCGGAGGCCGTGGGTGATGGAGAAATAGAAATTCCTCTCTTCTGGCTGTTTTCCTCTTCATGGTGGCAGCGAGCTGGGGATCGCCGTGGGGCTGTGCGGTGCCATCAGGGCCAGGAGCTCCCCAGCCACCCTGGAAGAGTTATTTGACAAACTTCCCTGGCTTCTTTATCTACCTCGTAACAACTGAGCTCAATAATCTGGGTGGCTTTAATTTTATATCCACCCACTTCTGGCTGCACTGATTGATACTGGTATATCTGTATACAGGGAGATTTTAACTTTTCCTTCCAGAAACATGAGGATGTGTCACACACTCAGCTGCAAATCAGCAGTATAATTTTGTATAGAGATTAGCTTTAGGGTCAAACTACATAATATTTTCAGAAGCAGAAATGCTCTCCAGTTTAGTTTGCTTTTAGTTTGATATTGATCATTATTGGATTGAACGTTAGGAAAAATTTCTTCACCCAAAGCATTGTCAAACCTTGGAAGAGACTGCCCAGGGCATCCCTGGAGATATTTAAAAGCCAGGCAGACATGGTGCTGATGGACATGGGTTAGAGGTGGGTTTGTCAGTGTTGGGTTGATGGTTGGACTCAATAATCTGAAAGGTCCCTCCCAACCAAAATAAGTCTGTGATTTTATGAGTGGTCCTGGCTAACCTGGATCATACAAAATTAATAAAGGAAAGGTGAGCACTGCCTTCCAGCCTCCTTATGCCAAAATGCTTGAAGTTCACCAACCTTTCCTTGAACACAAATTACAGTGATTATAACAAGTATCCACAAAATGCATGTCATTTGTCTGCAGACCATCCAAGGCAATAACATTAACATTCAAATGAATGCAAATGAAAATTACCTTTATAATATGATGTAAATAAAAATAAGGCTCGAGTTAAGTGGCAGCCTCTACTTGTTTTTAATGTATTTTACAATTACTGAGATGGATGATTTTATAACAGAAGGGTTGGTCTGAAGTCCCATGAAATACACGCTGCAGACAGGTCTGGAATTACTGGGTTTGCTGTTTTCTTGTTGCATCAGGCATCACCCCTTCCCTGCAGAATTCCTGGCTCCTCATTCCTTTGGGTACCAGAGTCACAGGAGCCAAAGGGATCCTTCCGCTGATTTGGGCTCAGCTTCCCTGTGCCCAGCACAGATGGGTGATGCCTTGGTGGGTCCATGTATTTCAGAAGCAAAAGATGTTGTTGTCAACTTGCTACCTGCAAAACAAGGTGTTTTAATTTGGAGCCTGTGATGATTGTGTGTGACCATTTCATAACAATTAGCTTATTTTTCCTCAGTCGGGTCAGACTGGTTGCAACACTGGAAACTTCTTTAGAGAAAGAAAAACTGTCAGAGAGAGCTTTCTAAAACTAAACTATTGTAGAGTTTGAGGCTCTCACCCATATAATTTGTAAGGCTGGAGAATATATTTTAAAGATGAATTAGTTAATATTAAAACACACTCCCACACTCTGTAAACAGGGAGAGTGGATAATGTATAGCACAAGCAGAAGATGCTGTCTTCACCTCCAGCCAGAATTGCCACTATTTATTTATTATCAGTATTATCAGCAATGTCCTGAGACCGTATGTGAGGCTGTTGCTCGCAAGCTGCCTAAATGTTTTTAGATGAAATATAAGATGGATAAAAAGGATCTTTATTCTGTCAGTTTGATGAATAATTGCAGTATGGTAGCTACTAAAAAGCTGTGCTTGTAACAGGTTTCATCATCAGAGTTATGGTTGAAAGAGAAATAGTTTATTTTTACTGTATTAACAAAAGCTATACTTACCATCAGAAAATCGACAGGAAAGCTCTAGTCCTTTATAGGTGGATTAATATGTGTTTAATTCAAATATATGGCATTGATTTTGGTAGTGCTGAATATAATGGTGTTTCCAGCAAGATGGACCTCTCTTAAATCCTCAGACTCAAAATATTTTCTTGCTCTACACCTTTTACAGTAGGTATGTTTTTTTGCAATTAATGAAAATATATGAACTTTTCTTCAGTGTGAGGTTTGCTAATTAGAAATCAGCACCTGTGATGAAGCAGTTACACACATAGAAAGGCTCCCTTTGGGACTACTTTTCCAGCCTTGTGCCTGTGTTTTTATGTACCTAGAATTTCCCTGTACGATTGAATGCTGCCAGAGCAATGATGTGGGAAATGTGCAGGCTCCTCGTTTGCACACCCAGGGACCACGGCTGCAAATGCAGCCTCAGAAATTGAAGCGTGCTTGCCCATGGTTCAGTCCTGTAAACAAGGGCTCCAGCTTGTTTATGTTCAGGGAGTGAAAAAAAAACAAACCCTTTTACCCCGGCATTGTGAGTTATCCCTGCAGGGCAGGGGAGGGCGCTGGCACTGCTTTGATTTTTGGAAAAAAAATCAAATTTAACTTTTGTTGTGATGTCAGGAATAAAGAAAACTGTGTATCATGGAAATTTAAATGCCATTTCCTTTAGCTTATCACACTGGTTATACATCAATGGATTGATAATCACTGCAAGAATCTGGCAAATGCCAAAAATAAGATTGCAAATGACAGTGTGGTATTTTGGATAGGACCCAAGTTTGGTATCTTCTGGGGGCCTCACTGTGCTCCACCTTGCCAAGGAACCCACAAATAACTGCACCTTCATAAACATCCTGGAGGTAGAGAAATTTAGGGCATAAAAGAACCTCGAGGTAAACCACCCCCAGGAGGTTCGTAGCAGAAGACCCAGGGCTGGCACAGGCGACCCCTGTTCATTTTCTCGAACCACTGACACTTCGACAGAACAGTGTTGGTTCTTTGATGAGCTCAGGTCTTTGCTCTCAGGGTACAAAATCTGCCATAATCAGAGTAGATAGAACATGGGTGAAATACTGTCGCCAAAGCCTTCAGCGTGAGGCGAGTCTAATGTGCCTAATGGCAGTGAGACACTGAAATACTATGCTGAGTGCCTCCTCGCTTTTTGAAGAACATTTAGTTTGGAATTCAGCCCAGAAAGTGCATCTGCCCCTGCAATTTACACCTCATTGGCTAAGGCTAAAGAGGGAGGAAATGAAGATGATTAATTAAAGAAAAGTAAATTAGTCTCACTTTGTATGTAGCAACTGTGGGTGATTTTCCTGATACAGATAAGCTGTTTGGGGGTTGGCTTGTTCAGCCTTTGGTTCTGCAAGAACAACATTTGAGCGTGTGTCTGTAATGAACTTCCAGGTACCAGCTGAGATGATCAAGATTTTGCTGAAGAAAGAAAATTTGTAATATATCTCAGAAGTGCTCTTCCCCGTTGTTGCATTTCTTTCTTACCATGAGGTTTTGTTCTCACTTCAGTCTATGACAAAGATGATGCTAATATTGCTATTTTTGAGAAGTATGATGCTAAAGGAAAGTTAATCACTCTTGAGAGCAGATAAAACTTTCATGAAAGTATGGTCATTTGGTAAAAAAATAATCTAGTGCTGTAAAGCCTGTATGTGTAATTCTCTTCTGGTTTGCTCTTCTGTCAAAAAGCAAAGGTTTGGGTTCATTTTGATAATTAGAGAAATAAAATGATGAAGATTAAAAGACATATGACTGTCTCCTTTGGATTTTGCTCTCTCTTCAGCAGCAGTAGCATCTCTGCTGGCCCCACTGGTTGGAGGAGAAAATTCTCTGAGATAACGAGACTGGCAACTTGTATCTAAATATTGTGAGAGCTGCTCGGAGCAGATACAGAGCACCTTGTGCAAGTGTTGGTGCTTTTTGTTGCCTGAACCTCGAATAGCTGAGTCTCATAAGAGAAGGCCTTCTGAGTGGCTTTCAAGGTTGCCCTTAGGCGAGAAGGGAAGAATGGGTGATGTGCAATAGGTGTCCTGAGATGAGGAGGATGACGAAGCTTTCTGAAATTTAGTTTTGTTCTAGCTAGAATGAAACTTGTTAAAAAAATCAGTCAATTAAGGTAATAGGCAGCACATTCTCATTCTAGAAAAAGAGTACATAGAGTAGCACTGAAAAAAAGAGTAGCATTTTCTTCTGCAAAATCACAGGTACTCAGATTAAACAGATCAATAAGCCATCTGTATCATGGGAAGAACAGTCATAAATTACTCAAAAATTCTGTTTTTGAAGAAGTCTTTGGGCGTATGGGCAAAGACAGAGCTGCGAAGTGCTGCCGTGGAAGCTGTCCTCGCATGCTGCAGATTTAACGATTCTGTCTGCTGTTGTTGGCAAATGAAGGATGGGATGAAAAAAATGGGCCAACAGTGATAAAGCCTTAAGGTAACACAGAATAAATGAAGTAACTGCATTAAATTGTAGTTGTATTTAAAATCCCAGCATCAATTCTGAGTCTGAGCAAATCCCGTTGCCTGGGACTTGTTTAACACCATAACGGGAGAAAAAACCTAAGTTTTCAAATTTTCTAACCAACTGTCACTTAGCCATTGAAGATCTAGGAGCTGTAAGTGTTTTTTTTCCTCCTGGCTGGAAGTTTATCACTGTGCCTCGTGGTGCTGGAGTATTTCCAGCTGTGGGGGTGCCTCTGGGGGGGTGCCAGCAGCCCCCAACCAGCAGTCGCACGCTTGCCCTCGGCAAACCCATTTCCAAGGGAAAGTTGGCCAAATGCCTGCCATTCTATTCACGCTTTAAGAATCAACTAATGGTAATTTGGAGCATTGAACTTGGCCCTTTGTCCTGCTGACAATTTTTGTGGTTTTTATAACCCCATGCTGACAGTTAAAAGTGGGTTTTTTTCCCCCTTTTGCTGTACGACCTGCACTGGGGAAATGAAGTGAATGGGTACAGAGAGGGAACAGGATGCTGCACAAAGTGATACTGAAAGCACTTGGGCACTTGGGGGAAACAAAGATTTTTTTATTTTTTTTTTCTGCTCCTCTGCTCTCCCCTTCTTCACAGCAGGGCCTGTTCAGGTGTGTGTGTTTGACAGCAGATGGAGGTGCTTCCTCTGGTGCTGCCGAGTGGCAGTTGCCTTCTCAGGTCTCTTTTGCTCCCTGAACACCAGGCGAGGGGACCGATGTTCCTCAGCCCCCCTCCCTGAAGATGACCATTCATTCTACTCTAAAGACCAGCCTGCTTGAGGAGATACTGATTATGGTTTTTTTTTTTAATCTCTGACTTCTGCTAAATTAAATTTTATGGCAACCCTGCATGGATAAGCTTGCAGGGTTTCTGCTGAAGATGCTTTGTAGTGTTGAATGATTCCTTTGGGGTCTAACTCTGCAGTTTCCAGCCTCCTCTATGAATCTCTCCCATAACTTTAAAGGGAGAAGCGGCAAAGGGCAGGGTGGGATTCACTTACTGGTGACTTTATCTGTTACTTCCAAAGGTCACACCAAGAAAATGTTTTATAGTCGGCTGTGGTATCTGCTCCTCCATCTTCATATTACTTACTATTTCTCAAGAGGATATTTTAATACCGCTTTTTCTTTGCTTACCAGAAACTCTTATATCGGGCAAACAAGATGCATGGCTCATAGCTGCATGCTAGAGAGAAATAAAGTATAATAACATATCTTTAATAATGCAGGACAGGGCTGTTCCTTCAGTGATTTATAAACTTCATAGATACAGCAAGTCACTGCTAAAGTAGATTTACTGTTCTCTCTACGTGAACATCACAGGAATAATAGGGCAAGGAGACGCAAAGTTAAAAGAGAGTCACCACTTGTTTCAGCATGGCTTGAGGGTAAATCTGTCTTCCCGTGTTGAGTTTTCCTTATGGGCCAAGCAGAACTTCTAGACAAAAATTAAAAACAAGTGCTGTGAGGAAGAAAATCATTAAGAGATGGGGAGGGGGCTGGAAAGTCTGTGCAAAGCAGTTCTGGGTCTACAGAGTGTCTATTCTCAGTAGAGCTGCAGTGCCAAATAGCTTCTCTTGTCCACCCTCTTGAAGATTTTTATAAGGGCAGGCTCTGAGAAAACAGATTTTCTTACAATTTTTCTGTTGAAGAACAACAGGAGGGTTTTTTTTAAAAGGGGAGGGAAGATGCTTCAGCCCAGCTCTAGCCTGGTCCTGTGGACTGAGCCCTGCAAGTGACTGGGGAGCCTCGAGTGGTCTCCCTGGGGTCCAACCCAACAGCTCCTGTGGCTTGAACAGAGGTGCTAAAGTAGATTTGACCCTGCGTATCAAAAAGAGACCTTCCCACCTCACACTGCTGATGACTACCCCAGTCCCCTCTGGAAATCCACCTCCCCCCATCCTACTGTCCTTGTGTTTCTCAGTTTTACGGAGCTTGAATCTTCAAGATGTGTGTGGCCAGCTGGGCTCTCATTACCGAGTAATACATCACTACGGTGACACTGCTACTAACCAACTAATAACAGCTCCAGATGGCAAGGATGCATTATGGGAGCTCCTGACCATGAAGTGGTAGTCTTGAGAAATCTTAAATATTATCTTTGATTATGCCCCGCTTGGTCTCTTTCAAAAGAAGCGGGTCTGAGAGGTGAGTGGATTAAATGTAATGCAAAGCTTAAGGTTCTCCAGATCTTGGGTTTTCCATCTGGAGGGGAAGGAAACCTGCAATTAGAGATTCACGACAATGCAATGGCTTTCTCAGGATTTTCCTCTGTGTCGATTTTAAAATGCCTTGTGTTAAAACATTTGTAAAGGTAGTGAAGGAGGAGGTTTGTCAATGTCCCCAGCCTCTGCCAGTCTGAAAATCCAAATGTTACAGCCGACAGAAACACAGCAGGAGCTGGGTGAAAACTTTGAACTTTTCAGGGGAAAGGAAAAGATGAAGATGTTTTCTACAACATCCATTAAAATATATGTTCTTTATGTTCCCAGGCCTGTTAAGAAGGAGGAGCACCTCCTCCTTTGGAAAGGACGTTACTGATTTAGTAGGTATTAGCTGAGGCGAGGGGGAGCAGGGCTCTCAGGCTGGAAAGAGAATTCTTCATCCACCTGTTTTCTTTCTTCAAATGAACAAATGGGAAAAATAAACATGGTACGGTTTTTCATTCCATTATTCTCCTTTCATTGTCAAAGCAGATGCTCGCTCAGTTAAAAGAGACAGAAAGGTCTGTTCTTCCTGTAAAGGGCATGTTTTCATTTCAGCTGACACTTTTAAAAATAATAAAGAAAATGTTCTATGTGTTTGGATTTTTTTTTCCTTTCAAATATCTATTTATCCTTATTGCTGTGTCTCTGCTCTGAACTATTGCAATGTGGTGGGAGGATTTTTTCCCTCTCCTCGTGGGGTTGTTGCACACCCAGCTCGCTCCGGGAGGCAGAGCCTCTTCCACCCCACAGGTGCCTTTCCTGATGGAACCGGTCACCGATCCCCATCCAGAAGTCTTCGGTGGTGGCTCTGCCAGTGTTTCCTTCAGCACCTGCCTGCTCTGCTCCCACTGCCCCCTTTTTCCAGCCCCAACCCTCTCCTCTGGTGTCTTTAAAACTGCTTTTATGGCACTGGGTTTCAGCAGGAGGGGAGATTCTCTGTGCTGCCTTGGATTTTATTTCAAATATATGGTTGAGCATTTTAATCTGCTACAAGCAGGTGCCATGGCAGGTGAACACTGTTAAAAGCATATGTTTACTTATGCTGTTGAAATCTGTTATTTTAAAAAACTTCCTTCAATAGTGTGTAAGCATTGGCAGCCAAATATTCTCAGCTGCAGACGTACTCAACTTCTTATTTAAAGACAAATTGCAGACTGGCAGAAAGCCTTGATTAGAGCACAGGCACATCTCCCTTGGGTGGCAGGGTGTTGTGTCAGCCCTGACTTGGCATCAAGCACCCAGCACAGCCCCGGCTGGGCAGCAGCACAAAAAGTCACAGACTGGAGGAGAAATTGTGATGCAAATTCACGGGGCAACATGTCTGGTCCCCAGGCTCAGCTCAAAAGGTGCTGAGGGCTGGAGCCACCTGCAGAACGTGCAAGTGAGAAGGTAAGTGTGAAAAAATACCTCCATCGTGAAAGGAGCAGGGTTTACAGTGCAATAGTGTGGAGGAGGGGGCAGAGCTGTGGGGCATCTCAAAGCATAGAGGCTCTGGGCACCTGGAGGAGATGCAAGGGTTAAGGATGCAGAGAATTTTAAGGACATGTAGGGGAGAAGGTGCACACATGGAGGATGCCTGTGAACAATTGGCGTTGCTGGGCCAAAGCACAAAGGCTGGACAGGCTGGGAGGTAACACGGGTGTAGGTCCAGCTGGGACCTGGGGATGGGAAAGACTCTCCTCTCTCTCTCTCTCCAAGAAAGATTTATTATTTTTTTAAATATGATTTTCTGTGAAATAACAAGTCAAAACTATTTCTGGAGAGTTCTTTCCATGAAATATCTCTAGTTACTTCCCAGGGAGCATTTGGTGGGAGCAGACAGCCATCCCACTGGTGGGAGTGCTCCTGCAGAATTACATCTTGGCTGCGGGGAAAGCAGTAATGTGTAGCCATTGTAGACTCAATGACTACAGTATAATTTTATTTATGGGTAAATAATACTTAGCACCGAGCTCACAAGCATTAATCTTAAAGCAAGGGTTTTACTTCTACATTTCCTCCTATTGTAAAATTAATAACAGGTAAGATGCGCTGGTGAATTTAAAGGGCTGTTTCACTCCCTGCATCGGGGAAGAGTCTTGGTTCGCTTGTTTACAGACACAGCTGCATTCCCAGACCTCTCCTGAGGCAGATTTTCTGGGAACCTTGGCTACCTCGGAGTTCAAGCAATAACAACCAGGTGCAAATCCAAGGTGATGTTTCAAATGTGTCCTCTTCCGCTGGATTAGAGCCCTCTAACGATATAGTACTAAATCTGTTCCAGGGCTTGCAGTGAGCAGCGTTTCACTGGGAGCTGTCGAGTCATCGCACCAGAAAAGTTTTTCTGGAAGAAGAAAAGGTGATTTTTCAGCTCAGATTTCCTTCTCGGAATGTCAGTGATCCCCTTGCTACCAGGGTATATGGCTCAAAACGAACACCCCCAGCTTGCTTGCATGTGAATACCCTTCCTGTCCTCATTTCTCATGAGAAAGCATCTCTTAAAGCGCTTCTGTGCGAGGGAATGTCTCCATTCACCCAAGTCTTGCTCCTGACTTTATGGCATCTCCTTGGCTGCAAGGTCTGCCTTTGATATGCCCTCTTCCAAATTATATGCTTTCATTTCAAAAGTCCTTTTTCATAAATGCCAACACTTGCAGATGTGGGCTCTAATTCTTTATTTAAATGCATAATGACACCTTCTGATTTTTAGAGGGCCCAGTGTTGAGCAGTTCCCATTGGATTCTCAGCCTAAAGCACAGCAAGAAGAAGCCTCCCAACCCTGTAATAGAGTCTTTCAACCTATCACTCATGAGAAGTTTGCATCTCATACATACTCAGGGTTCACAGCTTTAAGACCTACCAATCCATATTTTGAGATTTATTGGGCATTAATCTGTCTTTTAACTATGAATTTACTCATTTACTTTTGTGATGTGATGTGTCAAAGTAGTGTCAGCATTTGCTTGATCCCAGTAAAATAGGGAAGTCTTTCAAAGACGAATTGAATGATTGTTAAATTATTCATATACAGTGTCTAGAAATCTTTACATTGGTTTCTTAAATCAGAGGAACTGTAAAACCTGGAAACCTCAGCTAATACCCTTGCAATAATGTGTCATTCTGAAAGGAATTAGAACTAATATTTTGTCACTTTCCAGTGCTTTTTGTGAATGCTGCTACATCTAAATGCTTTGTGCTCTTTGATGGAAAGCTGCGGATGGCATATTTTGACCATTATCGAGATTGCAATCTGAGGAATATTGCAGGCTTGCATCCCAGCGACAATAATGGGAAACGATTACTGAAAGTGCATCTTCATTGTGAGCGTGGAGGGGGAAAGGAGGTGTTTGTAAGCAGAGAGGAGCATTTTGCAAGCTGGAGGGAGGCAGAGCCAGGTTGAAGGGGCTGAGAGGATGCTCCAAGCCCTGTGTGGCCGGGCTGGGATGACAGAAAGCCCATGATGTAGCCAAAATGAGAGCAGCTGCCTGACCCATGGAAATGAGGTCATTTCCACACAGCTCTTGTGGGACACTACCCGGGGAAGTGGTTCTAACAGTATTATTACCAGCACAGGGTAAACTGTGGGCAGTGGTGCGTTGACATGAAACCACAATTTTTGCTTTGATATTCTCTTATGCATTTTTTTTCTTTTAATCTTTCTGGGGAGATGAAGGGGATTAAATGACCCTGTTGAGGATATTCTTCAGGGCATGGGGGCACAATGCTTTAACGAGGATGCAAAATATACCTTTAATACTCTCTTTGCCCATTCCCTTGCTCTGTTTTCCCTCGGGCACGGGATTCAGAATTACTCTATGGGTATAGTTTCCAAAAGCACATTGCACTCCAGGGATTAAGATTGCATGGCTCCCTATTAGCCACATTGACCACTGGCTGGCCTCTCCGGGCAGAGCTTGTGGGCTCGTTTGTCCTGACATTGGGAGGCAGAGGAACACCAGGCTCTGGAGGCTCGTTCACCTGCACTGGCTGGGATGGAGAGATGCTGTCTGTAATGCTGATGAAATCCTCCCTGCATAGGCCTTGCTGGGTTTCTGAAAGAAGCACGGGGAAAAGCAGAATATCTGGTTTGGAGCAGCAGCAGATGCAGGCTCCATACTCTGTAGGGGACCAGTCCCAAAGCAGCCCTGATGTGGATGAACGACTCACTGTGCTTCAAGGAATGCATCAAAACCTTTCTGCTTGTCCCACCATAACTCCCCGATGGGGACATAGGGAGAATCCATTTGCTGGGAGCTTTGCTGGCTATGCCTTGGTAAAGGCCCCAACTTCACACCATCAGCCATTCCTCCAGCAATTCCTCCCGTGTCTGTGGTCCTCCATGCTTCCCAAAGCTGATGACTAATTTAAGTGCCTGTAAGAAACCATCAGGGACTGGCAGGGCTTCCAGAGTCTCACACAAATAAGCTGGAAGGGCTTTCCTAAAAATACATTACATCTGTAACCCACCCCATGGGCCTTTTCTGCTCATTTGCTCGTTATGTTAGTTGTCAATGTGCTCTTATCTCAAACATCTCCAACCAAAAGAACTTTTAAATGAGTCAGGCATTTCAGTCTGACAGTTTCCATGTGTGTGCTATCAGTTGTCTCAAACTTATTAGTCCTCCTGTTGTAAAAGCATCTTTGATGTGTAACTAGTTTGGATGAAAATTAAAGTTCTTTTTCCTGGAAAAATGTGCTCATGTGGTCTCTAAATGGGAGAGTCACCATGCGATGTGACGGTGGAACCTCAGGTGGCAGCGATGGCCAAGACGAGGCGAGGGCTCACTGTAACAACAGTTGGTGCCTTCAAGCTGCAGTGATGATTTCTTGAAAAGTCCAGTTCTTACTCAGAATTGCTGTTTTTCAGAATAGCCTAAACCAGATGGAATCAAACTAGGTAAACATGAAAATAAAAAACTCCAAAATGTCTTTAATGTTTCCTTTGAAGCAAAGTTATTTTAATGAATTCCAATTAACAGTAAAAAAAAAAAAATCGTGTTTGCTCGGCGGTCCCTATGGTTAACAAGAGATGCAGATGTTTTTTGCACTAATTGTTCTAATCTAAGTGTTTCCCTACTTTGCATTCAGAGTGCACCAGCTCACATTGCCCCATGGTATTTAAATAAGAAAAACTGATTCCATGATGCTTTATTTCACCAAAATGGAGAAATAAAACCTGCTATACTTTGCATTTCAAAGTTATCTGACAAACTTTATAAACTTCTGAATTTTAAAAAGAGACAATGTTCCAAAGATCTTTTGCAGCACAGTAACTAAACCATTCTAATTTATAATTCCGTTTATTGTTGAAAAAATTATTTCACCAAACTCTTCCACTGCCCCTAAAAGCCTCCTCACTTGAGTCTTTTGGTAAGTAACGTCACCAGATAGATTTGAAGCAAAGATAAAGTAAACTCAAGCCTTGTATCTCTTGGTTGTTGAATAGTCAATGTAAATGCTGAAAATGAGTCTGAAATTAAACCACTGTGCTCCAGAAGAAATAGTCTGAGCCTCGCTTGACATCTTCAGTTTGCTTTCGACAGGAAGATGTTCCTGGGGAAATGTTTCTCTAGTTAAAGGAAAAATGTAATGCTGCAAAAAACACTGAACTTGTCAGGGACTTTGCAGTTACGCTCTTGAAAAAGAAAGCATTGACTGGTTTTGGTTTTTTTTTCTCATATTTTTCAGATTGGTGTCCGAAAGTGCTGTTTGATGGTGCTGAGCCTTCCTTGTGGCTGGCTCTGCTCAGGGACCCTCGGGCTCCTGCCCTTCAGCCCCTCGCTTTTATTGTGGACAAACTCCGAGAGGCATCGCTGGGGTCCAGCTGAGCGCTGCCAACAGTGGGACCTGCTTTTATAGAGTCCATTTATTCCCAATAATCCAGTCTGTGTTTCATCTGGGTTCAGTTTCGGTTGCCCACAAAAGCCTGGTTAACTATAAGCTTAACCTTAAACCTGTCCTCTGCTGTAAAGTCATAGTGTGACGCGCAGCTGCTGGTAACCAGATTGGCAAAGGAAAAGTCTTTCTAATGGCGATTGGAGGCACCTTCATCCATGCAGAGTTCATCTTAATGAAGTTATTAAAAACTACTCATCGTTGCTCAAGAAAGCTCCTGATCTGCCCTCACCTGGCACCGCTCTGTGTCCCCTGGGAAGGGTGGTGGGTCACCCTCTGCCCTGTCACAGCGACTCGCCTCTGAGGATTATCCTTCCTTGAAATACTCGTTCCATATGTTGTTCCTCAAAAAGCTGTCAAGAATCTGGGTAAGACAGGCGAAGGGGGAGAGTATGTAAAAGTGTTCCATTTAGGTGGGAAAGTCTGCTCTTTGGTGGCTTGACCAAAATAGCAAATAATAGCTCTGCAAATTGCGGGTGTCTCCCAAATGTATTGTTTGGCAAAATATCCCCAAGGTTTTACTTGCAGTAAAACTAGTGTGCGTGCGTGTATACACAGGCACAGGTAAAATGGTAATTGCTAGCCATTTTTATGTAAATTAATTATGCTGATCTCTACCTTTATGTATGGTAGAGTGTCCTGAGCTGCTTAATCATTCCATGTCTTTGATCTGCCTGTGACCTTCTGGAGTTACTGCCATGTTCAGTGTCCCCTTGTCTTCCTGAGAATGACATTTCAAGGAGAGTAAATGGGGTTTTGACACAGAGCACTTGGGCACGTCAGCCTCAGTCAGTGTAAATTAAGGATGTGCTTAACTGAGGGCAGCGGGTTATTGATACTGGCCTCAGGGGGGCTTAACAGCAACTTAAAATAAACCTTGTGCAATTCCTCAGCTTATTGTTACCTGCAGGTGCCCCCAGCTTTGGGCTGCAGCCTGGATGGGGTCCCTCATTGAGCTGGTGGGCAGAATTTGGCCGCCAGTGGGAAATTGCTGGGCAGGGTTTCCCCGGGGGAGAACTGACCTTGGTGGCAGGCACAGGGATGCCACCAGCAGTGACGTCCAGCTGGTATTTCTGCTCCAGTCCATGTGACTTGTGCCATTTCTAATACATAAATAATTGTTTTTTTCTTAATAAATTAATTTTTCTTAATAAAATAATTTTTTTTTAATTGGCTGTTTCTTTGTTGTGTTTGAACACTGCACACAGGAAGATGAGCAAAACGTCAGAGACTCTGAGGCGCCGGGATGCTTGTGCCATGATCACGGAACGTCGCACGTGGGTTCACTTCTGCCGTAGGACTGTACCTGAAATGAACACAGATCCCTGCTTTTCCCACTCAGAAACGGCCTTCCGCTTACAAACAGTGCACAAAGTGTTGCTGCAACTCCACGGAAAACTAAAAGCACTTCAGAGCCCTGCTCCCCGTGAGCCAGGCTCCCTCCCGGAGCCGTGGGCGGGAGAGCTGCCAAGCGGGAGCTGCAGCCACCCAGAGAGAGAGCTCTTTGGCTCCGGCTCATTAGCGAGAAGCAGCTGTGAGTTCATTCAGTATTAATGTCAGCCATAATGAAAGACACCCACTTGTAGGAAGAGGTGAGTTTGGAGAGAGCTCTGAGGCCAGACTCTGTGCCAAATTGCACGGTATCCGTCAGGGCGGTAGAATTAGAGCAAGACTCGATTTTTTTTTTTTTTCTGAAAGCATAAAGGAATAATGATAAAAGCAGGAAAAACGTACATTCTCCTGACTCAGCAGACTCCGGCCATAAGGCACTCACTTGACTTGAAATTAATGCAACACCTAAAATTAAGAGGACTTTTGCTGGGATGATTTCAAATGTTGGAACGGAGCACAGAGAGAGATGCTCCTCTGTTCTTCGATGATGCTGTTCACGCTTGATACAACCTGACTCTGCTGCTGCCTCAAAATTTTGCCCCAGGGAATATCTGAAAAAAAAAAACCCTCCTGAAATGAAACTCACTTCATTTATTTTCCACTTCTGAAAATATAGGATAAGACTTTACAAATATTTAACCATTTTCCTCCCTTTTAAGAACTGGAAAGGACACAATAGACCTGCATGAAGGATATTCATTGCATTACAAAACCAGAAAACACAGAGCCAAAGTATTTGCCAGAGGAAATGGTTTTTTAATACAAATTATTCATTTTGCAGGGATGCAAAATATACAGGGATGATGCTGCTAAATGAGGGGAGGGCAGGAGAGGAAATAACCCATAAGGTGTTGGCTCTGCTTCCAACAACGGGAAGGGATCAGATTTACTGCTCGTATGCAAAATGCAGATGAAAGTTACTCATTTTATTTTATCAAAAAGAGGAAAAAAATGGCAAAAAATTGTCTTCTGATTTTGTTAGTGGTGGGAAAGAGCAAAGAGTGAGGACTGGAGATTCAGCAGCTCTTCTCCCCGTGGCTGCCTGGAGAAGGCACCGCTCCTGCAGGGAGCGTTTGACCCACGGGGAGGGATTTTGCAGCATCGGTCCCCCCCGCCTGCCCGGGGTCTGTCACCAGACAGACAACCTGTGGCTGACGTCGAGAGGTAAAGGACTCAATGCTCACGAAACTGAGCTCCTCCACTGCCTCTGGAGCCCCAGAGAAAGCTGAAGCCGGTTGTTGCCAGCAGCCAATAGCCCTCCTGTGCCCGGAGTTGGGATAAATAATGTAATTCTGATGGAAACGGGGCACCGTTGGCACGGTGTGGAGCCACAGCGGGGCCAATGCCCTTCTTGGGCAGAACTGCCCGATGAACCACCCTCACAGAGCCCAGAGAGTGAGCAGATGCTGTGGGGAGAATATAATATAGAGGAAAAATCTCCCCCCACCCCGCTGAGGTGGGTCTCCCTGGATCTTCCTGCCGACCCAACGCACGCCGGGGGAGCTGACCATTGCCTAATTATTTCTCTCCCCCTGCAGCAGCGATGATGGGCTCTGCAGTGTCTCAGGCTTCGTGTTTCCTCATCTCCTGTGTCTTTTCCCATGTGTTTCAGTCAGTGGAAGATGGAGCTGAAGGCAGATGCCTGAATTCCGCCGGAACGACATATTCAGGGTTCACCTTTCAGGTGCCATAGGCACATCCACGGGGATGGCATTTACAGCTGTAATCTCTGTTTCCCTGCGAAACCTCATCTGTTTCCCTGCCAGCCCTCCCAAAGTTGCTTTCTTCTCACCTAACATCATCTTTCACAAAGGAGACCCTTCTCCTCAGCGCTACCAGTCTCACCTGTTAAACACCCAGCCACAGTGGTCAGTTGCTGCAAACATCTCTGTCAAAATGTGTCTCTCAGCTGCCCCCTCTCTCTGGACACTCTCAGCTCCACCAGGATCTCATTCACTCTCTTTGTTGCTGTCAAACCCTGTCTCTCTTAGGTTTTAAACCGTGGGACATCAGAGCAGCACCTCATGCAACCCTAATGGGAAAGAAGTTGCTCCTCATGTTGAGCTGGAATTTCCCGTGTTCCAGTTTGGACCTTTTGTCCTTTGTCCTATCACTGGACACCACTCTTGGTGAAGTGCTGCACCCAGGGAGCCACCTCTGGTGGGCTTCACCTGTGCCTCTTGGTCACAGCTGGTGACATCTCCTTGAGTCACCGGTGGGAGAGGAGACAGAGGACAACCCAGACTCTCCATGGTCCCCCAGCCACAGGGGATGAAGGACGCCAGCACCACCCTCTCGGGCTGCGAACCTGTTTGCTGCTAATGACAACTCTGGATAATTAAGACAAAGCAGAAAGTTTAAGGGATTGAGACATGTCATCTCTTAAAGTTAATAATGGATAGGTAGTTAAGCTCACTGAGCTCCTGCAGGAACCTAAGCTGATTTTTATGCAGGGCAATTTTGGGGAGTTTTGTAGATTTTAAAGTGAGGAAGATTGTAAGGGTGGGAAAAGAGGAAGATGGCAGATAAGAGACGGGAAAGCAAACAGCTCAGAGCTGATTGAGGCTGAGGGGAGAGAAATCCAATTCTCGTTGCAGTTTTAAAACAAACAGATGAACTCCAAGTCAAAGCAAACCAGATGAAATGGCAAATATTAAAACCATATTGTAATGGGAGAGAACATGCAGTATTGGTTCTGCTTTAAAGCCAGGCTGGGGTTTCTCTGCTTCACTTTATTTCCTTATTATTTATTTAATCCCACAATGGGATTATGGCAATTCAGGGGGTGGAGGGAAGTAAATTCTGATTTCTTGAATTCAGGCAAGATTAGCAGTTTCTGTGCCCGGACCCACTGTCCTGCACGGGCCGGTGCTGCCGCCAGCAAGTGCAAAAAAACCTGATTTTTTTCTCCTTGTCTTTCTCTGCTTTCTGCAGACGAACACAGGTGCTCCCCAGCAAATTGGCCCCCGTCGTTCTCCTCACACTGCCAGCATGAGTTGGGAGCACAGAAAATGATGTTGCTCCTTAAGTGGGAAATATTAAGGTCACGCGTATAATCTCGGTGTCTCTCCCAGACAGCGTTAACCGGGCTGGAAAAACACTCTTTTTCCAACAGCTTTACCCTGGGAGGGGGAGAACGTGTGATGTGCAGAGCGAATAAGGGCACGTTTGCTGGCAAGGTGCTGTCTCTGACCCAACCATGTCGTGGCCCATGAAGTAGGAGACGGGGGTCAGCCTCTGGGCCAGAAGGGGACCTGGGCTACATCAGCAGCCACTGACCTAACACAAGAGGGCAAAGAGTTTTAAAGATTTTGGGCTCAGGTTCAAGAAGGCAGGGCAAGTTCTCCCCTGTTACCAGTCACGGGAAGGCAGGAGGGTGAGGGCAAGGTGGGTCATTCATTGCCCACACCTGGAGGCAATCCCACCCCTGAGGAACAAAAAAACCTGCAGCCAGAAGGGATAAAAGGGTTGGAGAGGGCAGGGTAAGGGGCTGTTTGTGAGGTGGTGGGTCTGCTGTCCTGGTGAGTGGCTCTGTAGGCACAGGTTAGTCAGGTCATGCCCTTCAGCATGTTGATGCCTGGTGGTTGTTGGCTCTTGATGACTATTTCATAGTTATTTGGGATATAGGGGGTTATCATGAAAGAGGGGAGACTGAGCTGAGATGTGGGGAAGAACTTGCTTGGTGTTGGGTGGTGAGAGCCTGGCCCAGGTTGCCCAGAGAAGCTGTGGCTTCTTGGAGGGGTTCAAAGCCAGGTTGGAGGGGGCTTGGAGCAACCTGGTGTGCTAGGAGGTGGAACAGCATGCTCTTTAAAGTCCCTTCCAACCCAAACCATTCTGTGACTTTATGATCATCACCCTCTTAATCCTGCCTTCTCCTGCAGCCTCCCTGCCCCTTGCCATTGTCTCAGGTGCTGGCTGAAATAGTGATCTGACTGAAAATAGCCTGGTTTAAATCTGGTATCGTGGTGGTGTTGGACCTTCTTAAGTCCTTTTTCTCAATGCTATGTGTAGCTTCCCTGTGCCTGTCATTCCTCTCTGAAATGGTCTTGCTCAGATAACGGCCAAGGGTGGGTGTGAAATGTAATTTATCCCCTGGCAGATGCTCTTACCCTGTAGTGCTCTGTGCTGGGCAAGGACTCCGTGTGCTCCCTCTCCTTGCTGCTCTGGGGTTTACAGTGTACCTTGTCGCTGCCTGTCCCATCACCATGGTGAGTGTCATGAGTCATGGCAACACCTAGTCCAGGTAAAACATTGCATTTACCTTCTCAACAGGTAACGTTTCATCTGCAGCCCTTCTGAGCTGCTAAAGGGAGTCTTAACGGGGGTGTCCCCTCACAAGTGCTTCTCTATCTCCACTCGATGAGACACTAAAGCACTGAGAGGGGCTCCCTGACAGTGGCATCAGGATGCAAGCAGGTTTTTAGGTGAAAATGGTGAAGATAACTATACCCCAAATCTGTGTATGTGTGAGTTTTGGCCAATGAGTAACTGCTGTTTGCTTTTCATTTGCTAGGGAAAAAGTTCTTTTTTAGGTAGAATGATATTATGAACTCATTAACATTAGCTCCATCCACACATTTTATGCAAATACTGTGTGAATTTATAAACTGTTACTTCTTTTCAATTTAGTATGGGATAGTTATAAATACCTAGGCCAAAAATAGGTTTATTACGAAAGCTCTTTTCTCATTAGGAAATTCAAATGTGAGTTGATTTTGCATATACATATATTAAGTTATCTGGTTTCAAGGATTCCCATGGAATAAGTTATGCATGTAGTTAGACCACGTGGGTCAGGACTGATGGGGGGGGGGGAAATAACCTGTGTCTCGCTACAGATGTGCTGCTGAGGAAGAGTAGATGTGGCTGGTGTATTACAAAGCATGGGTTTTTTTTTGCCTAATGAAGCCAAAATTAAATTTGGTATTTCCTGAGTGTAGCCTTATATGATGATGTAAGAGACATTCATTTGCAGCTATCATCATTAATTACGTGTTATCAGGAATTTTTACGGTGTGATTTAAACAGACAACTGTGAAACACTGCATTAAATGCATTACTGAGGAGAGACCCGAAGGTGAGCTTTGCTGAGAATCCCAGTGAGAGCAACAGAGGATTTCATGGTGAAATCTCAGTTTACAGGCTGTAACGAAGGTGTATGTGCCATGTGCTTGCTTTATTTGGTGGGTAAGTTCTGTCTTCATCATGGGGCAAAACCAAAGTCGAGAAAATGCCAATTTAGGACTGCCATGATGCATGTCGAGTGCATCGGAAAAAAGTGCATGAATAAGTGGAGGACTTGAGCAAAGAACCCATTAATAACAGTGGAAAGCAATAGTCACTGGCATGCATGAGGCAATATTTGTAATCTTGGAGATTTCGGAGTTAGACAAGTTCTACAATCACAAATGCTTTTTTTATTGATCCAAGACATGTTTTCCCGATTCCCTGCTGTCTCACGGTGAGAGCAGTCCTGCCGTTTCTTTCTGTGTTTGACAGTTTTATACCTGCTCTTCCCGCAGTCCCCGGCCTGACGGCTCTCACGGGTACAAAGGAGATGCTGCTGCCAAGCCATGGGCGCAGGCAATGAGACCATTACTTTTTCATCTTCCATGTAATCACCACGATCAACCGGAGCCAGGCATAGGTAGAAATGCTACTTAGTGGTATGCATTATTTATATATGGTAGTAGACAAATAATATATATTGATGGATTAATGCTGAGATGTGTTTTTAAGAACTGCTGGTCCGCTGCTTTACATAAGAAAAATAACCCACGGATGAATCCATAGGTGCTGGGGAGGGGTCTCTGTGAGCTCTCTGTGGGCCTGGGCACACACAGGAGAGAGTTGGCTGCTGCCCCTCAGCTCTCCCACCCTCCAATTCGCATTTATAAAGCCCCAGGAAATGGATCACTCACCTCTGTTAGCAAAAATGCTAACGTTTTTGCATAAGGGCACTGTGATGCTGTCTTGCCTATTTTAAAATGCATGCATCTTTTCTACTAATTGTTTTTGGAGTATTTTGGGGTATTTTTAAATGCATGCATCTTTTCTGCTAATTGTTTTTGTAGTATTTTGGGGTATTTTTAAATGCATGCATCTTTTCTGCTAGTTGTGTTTAGGGTATTTCAGGGCGAATTAAATAACTAAACCCTTCCCTGAGTTTAGTGGTTCTTGGATCACCAGCCCTTTGGCAGAGCTGGGTGTCCCAGCAGGGGAAGTTTCCTGCTGGAGTTTGCTGTATTGACTTTACTGAGGATTTATGTCAGTGGAGAAACAAAACAGTCAGGGACTGAACTTGTAGAAATCCTGTTGGAACAGATAGTAAATAACTTCTATATTCTAGTCATCGCTGAAGGAAGACAAATGGGTGTTTCTGAGAGCCTGGTAGATTGTAGATCTCAGCTGTGTTGCTCTAAGTTTGGAAATTGCTATTTCTCAAATACTTAAGGATCCGGCTGTATCAAAGTTTGTGTAAACCAAAAATATTACCTCTAATAAGCTGCATCTCATTAGCAGTATGAACACACTTCTAAATCTTTGCTTTTCAGAGAGACATGATGTGCAATCCCAGACGATAAAACATTGAACTCAGCAAGCTGTTCTCTGCCTGACAACCAGGTAGTGATTAACTTAAATGATGCCTTTCGCAGAGTATTTTTGGTGTCTAATGAACTTCTGGGTGATACTGATTGCAATCAGTTCTCTGTCCAAAACTCACAAAATGATGGCTTTTTTTTCTTTTGCAAAACAATTCAGCGACTTTAAGCATACATCTTCTGCCAACTCTCCAATGAATATTAATCTACGTGTAATAAACTGTCTTATGAATAATTCCAGCTCTACAAAATGAGTGAATTTAAGATATTGCAAAGTTAAATGAACCATTAGTGATGTATCTCTTGTAAATATTGCCAATTATTGGATGTTGTTTCAGAGAGTTCTCTTTCAAGTTATTTCATTCCTTCATTTATGAATGTGTTACACAGAATCTTTAACTTTTTTTCCTTATCTATCTTTTTATTGTCTCTATTGAAATGTAAGATGGATCTACGTTGGATAACAATGGTTGTGGCCTGTTGCTAAGCAGGAGAAAGACTGGATTGTTACCATCCAGTGAAGAACAGAAGGCAGGAGAACAGAAGTAATGTGATAAAATGAGGGCTAAGGATGCCTAAGTTAAGATTTTGGATCTTAAATTACCTTTCTTACTCAGGGCAAGACTTTCAGACCATCTCGGCTCCCCATATTATAAAATAAGGATGATATTCCCTATTTTGTTTTAAAATTCTGTTCTTGTTTATAATAGTCGAGCGCATTTCTGCATAAGTGTGCCCCTTAGCTGAGTTCCGTTACCTGATTTTTAATAACAAAAGCTTTGCAAAGCTTAAGCAAATTCAGCTTAGATAACTTTAATTTAGTTTATTTTTTACTTTTCTCAGCTGTTTCCTCAGATTATGAACATACTGCACTGCCCCTTTCTCTCAGACCTGCTTTCCATCTTTCATCTTGTTGGGTGCCATTAACTGTTATTTCTGTGAAGCCTCAAGATCCCAAAGAAGTGGCCGGGGGTGGGGAGGAGGGCCCCAAACTCAGATGGACTCCATGGGTACTTAACTATGTGTTAGTTAGTCCCTGATTTCTCTGAGGCCTCTGCCTTCAGGGAGCTTCATTTGGATATTGGAGTGGCAAATATTGTGTGAAGGCAGCCAACCAGCAGTGTGCCAAGAGGTAGTCTTGAGAAGAAATATGGGGTTTTTTGTTTGTTTTTTTTAAATGGCTACTGGTCTATAAAGCTCAGCACACAAGGGCAGTCGAGGGAGTTTTGGCTTCACTGGCTCATACACCTACAACTGGAGGGGTATGGGAATTCCCCAAAACTCTAGGGGTTGGAAGGAAAAGGGCTCAGGGCTCTTCCCAGAGTAATGATCTGTCTTGGACAGATTGGCTTTTGTGTCCTTCACCTTGGCTGCTGTGAATGGCTGATGGTCTCTGCAAGATGCCCTGATGTGGTTCCTGTCTCCGAACCCTCTTCAGGCACTCCCTGTCCCGTGAGAAGGCAGTGCGCACCCAAAGAGGAGGAAATCTGTCCACCGATGGCTTCAAATCAGTTCTCTAATTCTAAACAAACCAATATTATCTTAATAACACGTTATTTTCCTATTGTTCTCTTATTTTGAAACGTGAGTTATGCGTTTCTGTAGCTGAGCATCAGATAGGCAAGAAGATTATTTGCTTTTGGAATTCAGAAAAATAGTCAAACCATTTGAACTTAATTATTAATCGCTAGAACTGCAGTGAAAAATTTCTTAAACTGCTTCCTTCGAAATAAAACGTCTAGTAAGCTATGGAAAAAGCAATTTTAAAGAAAATGTTTATAGCAGTTAGATGATTTATTCCCTAGAAACCATTCTCAGCGTGACTTTTTGGAAGCTCTCAGTAAAAATAAATAAATTACTACTTTAAGAAATGCAAGATTTTAAAGTAGACAATGAAGCCATAATGACAGTGGCCTACTTCAGTCTGCAATTTAAAGCATATTAAATAACTAGTCTCTTTGTATTTAAAGCTTTTAAAGCTGTTGTTATGCCTGATTATAGGAATATCTTCATAATTGCTGAAATTCATCCATTTATATTGTTGAAGAATGTAACCTCTCTGTGGAGAAGCAAATGGAGAAGAAAAAGCACTGGCTTTTTGTTTGTATCATTTAATCCAGTGATGGGAGCGAGAGTTTCCCTTGAGTGAGCACAGCTCAGCAATGCTGCTTTGTCAGCAAGTTGCCTCCTCCTTTTTAAAAAGCTCCCTGTGATCCCCATGGTGCTGGTGCCTGGGCTCTGGTATCACCCAACTGGTGATTCTACACTGTGGAGGCTTCCTCAGACTCATCAAGCTGAAAACCTCTGACTAATTAGAAGTTGGCTGTATGGCAGGCATAAATCCATTTCCTCTGAGAAATGAGGTGAGACACAAATCTCTCTGCTTCCAAACCTTGAATGGTTAAAGAGTTTAGCTATTTATAAAAAATATGCAAGCTGTACAGAGACAGATAAGGTTTGCTTATGAATAACATTACCCTATAATTCTCTGACGCTCTTCTCTTTTCTCTGCCATTGCTACAAAGATTGCAAAGTAGATAATGGAACCATTTGTAAATTAAACAAAATGGGTTTTATAAATTACTCTAACATTTCAATTTGTTTCTTTTTGTTTTTCTGCTTTGGACTAATTTGGACTCAACGTTTTTCTCCTTCACTCCTGGTAGCCCATCTCCCAGCGCGGGTCCCATTCCTCGATGACTCCTGCAGGGGAGCCCCTGGGGCTGGGTTGGGCATTGCTGTGTGTGTTTGTCACATAACTGTGCTCTTGTGTCACACATCTGACACACATCCACTGGTCCTGTTTCCATCTTAATTTATATCAAAGAGAAGCTGTGGCTGCCCCATCCCTGAAGGGGTTCAAGGCCTGGTTGGAGGGGGCTTGGAGCAACCTGGTGTGGTGGGAGGTGGGGAGTGGAACAGCATGTTCTTTAAAGTCCCTTCAAACCCAAGCCATTCTGTGATTCTATGATCTCATTGTCCCTCTGGTATCACCTTGTTTTAAAGACTCATTTTGGCCCTTCCTCTTGAGGGGTGCTGGTGCTGAGAACAAGTGGCTCCTGTTATGGTGTGGTGATTTGGACTGGATTGGTCAATGGTGATGTGCTGGTTGGCTTTTCTCTGCACCCCCAGTGGGTAGGGATTTGGGTAATTGCAGTCTGAAGGTGCTGCCTTCTCCATTTCCCATTTGTTGATTAATAGCTCTGCTCTCTGCAGGAGGTGGCAGCTGATTTCCTTCCTGCTGCCTCTGAACCGAAGACCCCCACCAGCCTGTAGTTGCAGGTAAACCAGCCAGACTTCTCTGGAGAAGCCCTGTGCTTGGGAGGGGTGTTTCATAAAAGGTTGCAACTCCAATAAAATCTGTACAAACCAAAATTCTTCCAGCAAAGCTCTGGCCATTTTTCCTGTACCAGTCTGTACGTCCATCCTCCACCCACACACGTGGATCAGAAGGTCAGGAAGGAGCAAAACTGGAGCTGGTTTGTCGAGGTGATTATTCAACTTTGTTCTGTATAGAAAATTAATTAGTCTATTATCAGGGGCTCAGCAGCAGCAGGTTGCCATGTGGTTCTCATGCGTGTGGGTGTAGTCCTGAAGGTTTTCTGGATCTTTTAATTACTAGTCATGAGTGTAGCAAAGCCTTGTTGGAGATAAATGCCTTTGGAGGAAAATATTAATACTATCTGGATGTGGGAGACTGTGGGGAATATTTCCAGCCAGGTGCCCGGAGGCAAACCTGCTTGAAACGGTCTCTGTGAGAAATGAAATCAGAAGGAACAATTCCATGGGTTTGAATCAACATTACATCAGCAATGGGGTTATATACATTATGCTTTTAATTTTAACAATCTTATCAAATCTAGGTACCACAGAGAAGGTTTCAGAGGGCCTTTAGCATTTCCAATATTTTTTTTCTACATTAAAAGAGTCCTTTCATGTGTTCCCTTCTAGGGAAAAAAACCCTTCCTGTTTTCACTTGGCTAATCTGGTTTCTTATACAGATTTTAAAGGTTTATTGCTTAAGAACAGAAAACACCTCATCCATGCACAAGCTGTGTTACATTACTCAAGTGTCACTGAAAAACACACAGAAAAAAACCTTTAATATCTCCATTGGAAGCTGCCTGTACAGTATCACCCAGGACAGGCTGCCATGCTCTTCCGTAGCTTGGACCTGCTAAGGTCTGTGAGGGCTTTCCTGGGCAATAAATATCTGGTCCATAACCCTTATATATTTTTTTAATATAAAGAAAAAAATCTAAAAAAAGAAACTTTCAGGTGTGGTTGCCCAGGTGGTTCCAGGGCATTGCCTGGCTTAAGTCAAACCCAGAGCTCTACAGACATCTGAATCTGGATTTATTCGGCTTGTCCGAGGAACCTCAGTCTTTGTCCTACTCTTGATGCACAGCTCCTGCTCCATTTGGTGGGAAAATAAATAATTTCCTATACTTTGGGACGTAATATTTCCTCAAAAAAATGGCACATAAGAAATTGTGAGGTTTCCCTTTATTTGGAAACTCAAAGAACTGAACAGTGTAAGTGTTGCTTCTACCTACAAGTTCTGTGTTCCAGCAGCCACGTGATTATTTTAGGCTGAGACTTTCCAAAAGCTGATCCTGCAAAGACACGTGGATGAGATGGGAATTGGGGCACAGTGAGCCAAAGGTGTTCACCACTTTCTGTGGGATGGGGGGGAAAGGGGCTAACTGGAGCAGCAGTACCAATAAATGACCTTGACCTTTCAGAATAAAAATCCAGCAATTAATTCTGAAGTGGAGAAATACCCTCAGCATTATCAGTATTTTGTCTGCAGCTTTGGACAAATACACTGAAAGAAGCAGCATCAAGTAATAATAGGCCTTCCCTACAATCACCAGCAGATTAGTGGTTAGAACAGTGTTTATTACTGGTGATGTTACCTCTGATGTTGTGTAGTCTCTGGCAAACCTTAAATGTCACAAAGAATGCTAAAAGTGGGGATTTTGAGATGCATTGGCTGCCCCCCCCCCCCCCCCCCCCCCCCCAAAAAAAAAAAAAAACAACCCCAAAACCCAGCAGCCAACTCTTTTCTTTTGTGACAATCTTTAGATCACATTTGTACAATTGCAGGTAGAAGTTTCTGCACGTAGTTTTTATTCTGAAGACAGACATTATTTTAAAAAAGAAACAGCAAAAAAAATATATATCTAATAGCCTGTAATAACTCATAATGTCAATTCCTAAATTGTGTTTCTGTGGTGCTGAGATTGGCACTGAGATCACAGCAATGCTTTCCTCCAGCTGAGGATCTGAAAGACCTGCATATTTTAGTTTGTTGATGAAGACAAATTCTTCAAATGTTCAGTTGCATTAGGTTAATGTCTGGGTGCGTTTCCTTAGGAATATGATGATAAATTAAATTGGCTGGCGTTTGGCATACGGGTGTGCTGTCTGTTGGTCAGTACAAGGCTTCAGGAAAACGTGTAGAAATTACCTACCTGTAAAAATATTCTATATGTAACAATTCACATCATGGTTGTTGCTGCCATCATGTTTGCTGGCTTCTCCCCCCCCCCCCAAGTTCAGTTGTGGGATTTGGAACTTTTCTAGGGCTACCTTTGCTTTCTATGCAGAAATGTAACTGATTTTCACCGTTCATCTGAAGCAATTGGTAAAATAGAGTTCTACCAAACTTTCGTTTCATCATGTAAGAAACATTCATTTGCAAGATAGTTTAAAACTTGCTTCTCTTGTAACTGAGCTTCTTTGGTCTCTCTTTTTCATTATTTTCTTTCCTTCATCATCTTCCAGTTCTTGCTTATTTTTGAGTATCCATCTTTCTCTCCCCTTGTTTTCACTCATCCTTCTTTCTGTTTTTTACCTCCTTGATAATCTTTCATCAGTCTGCTCTCCCTGCTTTTTCTTAACATTACTTTCTTTTCATTTCCATTTCCTGACATTTTCTTTGCATTACTTTCTGAATACATGTTTTTAAAAAGCCCCGATGGGAGGGGGGTGTCAAGGTGGAGGGAGGTAGTTCTCTCTGTTCAGAAAGCTGGTTTCTGTTGCTTGCCTTCAGCTCACTTTCAGTTCATGAATTCTTGCAATCAAATGCAGGTTTTGGTCCTGCACGATGGCTAAATTAATATTTGAACCTTGTTGGGAAGGTGATGACCTTCAGCCTGTTCAGCTCTGGTTGGGTCAGTTTCAAGAGGGAAGGGTCAACCTGGTGATGCTCATCTGCCCCTGTCAAGCACTGATTGGATGTTGATGGAAAGTATTGTGGTGATCATACCTCTCTAATTCTGTACCTCTATCAAAAGGGGAGGGAAGGGGGTGGGAAATGTGATTCAAAATGTATTTGACTCAAGATAATGTCTGTTCTTCCTGCAAATGCAGCCTGACCATCTATGGAAGAAATATGATCTATTTAGTTTCATATTTCAGACTACTTCAGTTTCAAGCAGAACAGCAGTAATGAATCACTGACCCTAGAAAAATATCACTGATTTGATTAATTAGCACTTAAAAGAACTCTTCAGAAAGGAAACTTTCAGAGGTTGGAAATAATGTTGGTATTTTAGTTGTCCTCGCATTAATTGAAATCCTAAGAGAAATTCTGATGTGATTTTTATGGGAATTACTTTCCAGCTGGTGCAGCGTAACCTCTGATCGGGCCACCCCTAGCAGGAATATTGCCACACAAACCAGAAGGGAAATTCAAAGGGTAGTAGATTTCATTTAACCGAGTTGGAATTTCTCTTTAAAATTAACTTTCTAAATTTAGAAAGCATAGGATCTATCCAGGACAGATAACTTATGCCTTCCTTTTTATTCATGAAGATAGTGAAATATGATTTAGCGCTCTTTTCAAGGAGAGCTGTCACACACTGATACTTGTGCCAGTTTCACCCTTTAACAACACAACTGCCCGGCAGCGAAGAAAAGGCACGTTCTCTGGTTCTCTGCAGGAGTTGCTCATGTGGGGTAGTCTGTGGTGCTCAAAATCTCTGATGAGAGAGGTGAGAACCTCCTCAGAGGGACAGAATAGCTGGGGGCTGACTGGGGCTGCCGCAGGTGATCATCTTCATCTCCCCGCTGTGTTGACAATCTACAAATGTGGTGTTGGCTCTGGAGACTTGCCAGAGTCTTCTCAGTGAACCAAATGAACTATTAATGAGATAGAAAAGGCTTTAAGTGTAATTTTTTTTTGCTACAGGGAGAGCGAAGCCTTGCACGTGACCAGTGAATGGCGGAGAACAGCTCTGGAGTAGGGTTGCTCAGCAGGTTCCTGGAGGTGACTGTGGTCAAAGTTCTCCCCAGAGAAGGAAGGGGTGTTGGGGTCCGTAGCAGCGCACAAAGACTCGTTGTCAGATGGCAGCTTGGGGAGAAGGGAGGGCTCATCTCTGCTGGCTGCCTTGAAGGGGCTCTGGCTCAGAAATAGCCTTGCTGTCACCTGGACAGAGACACCCACAGTAAAGAAAACTGGGCAAATTTCAGTGTAATTACAGGGGAAAAAAATAAAATGTAATCCCAACCTCCTCCTGCTGCTCTTCTCTCGTCTCCCATCCCGCATTTTGTGACTTATTTTCCCTCTTTCTGCTGGACCTGACTTGTGCTGCAGCCAATTTCTTATCATTGTGCTCCCACAGAAAGCAGTGGTGACAAGCAAATGCCTTTCAAAGCTCTGCAGGCTGTTACTTACCCTTTTATCAAGATTGCTGTTTTGAAAGTGATCTTCATTTCTTTCTTTTTTTTTTTTTTTTTTTTTTAATGCTTTCTAGTAGACCAAAGCAGAGCTTCAAAGAGGCTGGTGTGAAAGGCAGGTAACGCTCTGGCGAGTCCCCCAGTCTCTGCTGCCTTGTTGCCAGAGGCGTCTCGTTGGGACCTGGGAAGTGGTCCCCAGTGTCCTTCAAGAAGTGGGGGGCTGGGGCTGGGTGATGGGTGCCAGATAAACTGTCTTTGGGTCCAAACAAGAGATGAAGCACCAGGAGCGGTGTTGGGAATTCTAGCCAACTGCTTGGATTTGGTTGCCCTTTATGGGAGCTGGGGAGCCACCAGGGTTGATTTGGGTCTGGTCATCCCAGTGGTACAGGCCAGGGAGGTTCGAACTGACCAGCACGGCAACTGGGTGTGGGGAGTAATCCCACAGCAAATCCCAGGAAACCCCTGTGCCTGGCATCTGCCTGATACAACTCAAGAAGGACACAAATAGTCTTGGGTTTATTGAACCTACAGATTTTGTGAAACTGTTCATTTAATTAATTCAATTTTCCAAATATTAAGTCTGTATCTGTTCTTATAAGGTGCCAGGCAGAAAAGCAGCTTTCATTTTTATTTCCTTTAGGGATGGATATGTTCTGCACTAATTTAGAATTTGATCTGAAAACAATTTACAGTATTACCTTTGCATGATGTAATGTTATTACATGTTAATTAAATTAATTGAAATATGTTAACTGATGATTAGTCAAATGCACTTTAATTGGATAGGCATCATTACAGCACTGGGAATAAAGCAACAGACACGTCCTACAGCTCTCTCCTACCTTTGGGTTGGCTACGTATGCAGTAAATAGACTTTGCTTTTTATGTTGCTGAACTTTACATGAGCAGTTTTCTGCCTATTGTGCCTCTGGGACATCCTTTGATCTGTGCTGCTTATGTTTTATTGGATTAAAAACACTTTAATAACTGCAGAAAGCTGTGTTTGGATTAAGGAGGAAAATTAATGCTATGAGAAAGGAAATAATGAGACTGATCCTACGTTTTGCTCCTCTGACTCATTGCATGAGCAAAGTCTCTCTGTCAGTGTGTGGGACTGGCTGAAACGGGCATTTCTGAGCTCTGCTGCCCACCCCGTGTCAGTCGGGGAAAGGAAATGCTTAATACGCTTTTTCTTAAACTTCTGCAGAAATCTGTCAGTCGCAGTTGTACGGGGGCAAGGGAGGTGTCCCTGCCCAGGGTCAGGGCATGGGACTGGATGGTCTTCAAGGTCCCTTCCAGCCCAAACCATTCTGTGACTCTGCCTTGTCTCAGTGAGTTGCCCCTCAGCTCCTGCAGAGAAGCTTCAAACGGGGCCCGGGCACACGGGGTCAGTCCCTGGGGCTGCAGCACCTACAAGGATAAACTGAAAAGTGGATCTCTAACTGCATCACAAGATCTGCTTTATCACAGTTGGATTCTATCTGTGAGTTGAGAACTGAAATCCTCACCCACAGCCGGGGAGGGGATGCCCATGTTACTACTGTTGAATTTACAACACAGAGGATGGGTAGAAAGTTTGGGAAGAGAGGGAGGACGCGTGTTCATTCAAAGACAGAGGTTCACTTGTATTTAGGAGGAACATCAAGCTCCTGGAGAAGCTGGTGCGTTCTCACAGAGGCAGTGCATGTGCTCTCTTCCTTTTTCTTACTTATTCTCACTCTAGGTCAAGTCATAAGCTCCTTCTTTCCCTTTAAACTCTCTTTAATGTATCTCAAGCTCTGGGCTTGGTCGCAGCCCAGTGTTTGAGAAATGTACTTAAAAGGCTCACTGAAAAAAAAGAGGACTTTCCAGCCCTGTACCCAGAGCCCCCAGAAGGAGCAGCCCACTCGTGGGGCTCCATAAACTTGCTGCTAATACTCCGAGGGTGGTTGCACTCATCAGCACCCTACATTTGGGCATTAGCCCTGCAGCTGGGGAGCAGGGCTCTGCCTCAACCACACCACGGCTTGGCAATTTCCTTTGATTGCTGGAGTAAGTGGTACATTGGAAAGAAAGCTGCCTAATGACAGGGCCTTGATATGAGGGATCTGGAGATTAATCAGGCACATCACTTTTTTTTTTTCTCTCCTCTAGGAAACAGTCAATTTCTTTAAAATTAATGGTTTGGAAAACTTCTACTAGATGGAGAAAAAAAAAAAACCCACATCTTGACAGATTTGCTTGGCCTCGTGGGAAATCCTGCTCGGCTCCCCCCTGGGGACTGGCACTTGCCAACTCTGGCTTTGGGAAGTGCCAGGTCTCCCCCACGACGTCCCCTCGCAGCCCAGATCGCTGCTACAATGCAGGGAGTGAAGAGAGAGTATTTTACAGCTATTATTGGTATTCAACAAACAATAATAATGTAATCAGAGCGATCAAATCCTCAAGTACTGTCAAATTATTTCTGGAAGATGAAAGCATAAAGTGTTCTGTGCTTCTGGCAGGATTTTTTGCTACAGAAACTGAACAAAGTGGAGAGTTTGATGAGGCATTGATGTTACTGGTTTTAAGCAGAGCTGTGTGAAATGCTGCATTTCCCTGCCATGGGATTGGAGGGGATTTTGTTGCTGTTTGGTGGTGGTGGTGGGGTTTTGCTCCCAGTTCTCATCGTTTCTCCTCGTGCTCAGCTCTTGCATAAAGCCCTGCATCTCCCAGCAGTGCAGCATCTGCCCAGGGGCCTGGTCTTCACAATGGACCAGGGAGCTGAAAAAAATGCCCTTCACCATTAAAATCTCAGAGGGGATTTGAGGAACCAAACACACTGTGGTTAAATGCTTGGGTGTCTGTAAGACTCTTCAAGAATGAAAAAGGACCAGGTAAAAGCCTTTGATCATTTATTTGTCCAAAATAATAAATACAAGACTTTGTCTTTTTTTCTAAGGCCTATTATGTGGAATATATAATGTGGAATAAGGGGAACTGAAAAGAAAATAAGGCCTCGAGGGTGTAGTGAGAGCTGTGGTCTGGACAGGGCTACTGGGGTTCAAGATAAGAGGAGAGTCAGAAACACCCATGGGATCACAGAGAGGGACAGCTTTCCTCCCCGTACCAAAGGAAAAATAATTGGCAGACTCAAAGTAAAATAAGAAAGCAACATAAGAGAGAAATAGCAAAATTCAGAGTGATTGCAGAGGAGTGTAAAAATAGCACTGACATTTTGAGAAACATTTAGGAGATACGGGTAACTGAGATGTTTGTTTGAAGTGCTGTGATATGAAATACCTACCCCTCAGTTCCGACTGCTCAGATAGGCAGGGACTGGTCCCTCACCAGAGTGGCATCACTTGGTGATGTGGGACAGACATGCCTGTGCTGCATCCCCCATGGATGCAGAGAGGTGCCACCACTTGTCCCTGCACTGGGGACCTCCAGGAGGCTGCCTGCTGACCTGGGCAGCGGGGCCAGGTAGGAAAGCGCCATTATGGATGGATGTAATAACAAGGAAGTTTATTATTTGAATGAAAGGAAGTGATTTGAATGCAGTGATGACTGGTTTAATGATAACGATTAGCCAGAAATAATTTGGACCAACATATGTTTAATTATTTATTTATTTTTAGGTAAGGTGGATGCATATTTATAATTTACAAGGTATATCTAGCACAGCAGAAGTCAGTGTTCAGAAGCAAAGCAATAGACTTCTGTGATACTGCTACCAAGGCTTCTGAAACAAAAATACACATGCTCCAAGGGTGGGAGAAAGGATGTCACAGCAGGTTTCTGGTTGTTTTCTCCTTTTTTTTTAAGGACTGACCAGGTCTATCAATGAGAAGGGAAAAAATGTAGATGATTTTATGGCAGATGAAACAGGCAAGTACCTTGTCTAATTATATTAGTAAAAAAACCCAAAGTATTCACTTGTAACCATAACTCATGGAAAACCATTGTTGGTGTAAGGGTCTGAGATGAGAACCCATGGTGTTATTTTTTAGGGTGGTATAAGGTGTCCATTTTTTCCTGAACATATTAAAATAGATAAAGAAAAATGAATGGAGAGGAAGAGAAATCCTCTTGCAGGAGGTACCACTGGTATTGCGATAAGTACAGTGGGTGTTTATGGGGCCCCAAGGGTGAGAAGGATTCCAGTTCTTCTGGTGCCTGTCACCAGCCCAAAGCACAGTGTTGCTTGGTCATTTTTGTCTTGCAAGGTCAGGTTAAACAATACTTTGTGCTTTTGAACGGCTGAAATTCAGCCACCATGAGCTCACCTCGCAAGTGGCAGAAGCTGTTTTGTTGTGAGATCTCCCTGACCTGGAGCTGGGTCTTGCTTAGGAGATGTCCCCGGGGGTGACCTCAAACACGTGTTCAGATCCTCTCACAACACTCCACGTCTCTGGAGTGGTTTTGCTTCTTTCTGCCCCTGACAGCTGACTTCTGGCATCTGCAATGAACCCTTCTGCAAAAGAAGCCAAGTGAAGAAGGTTCTTGATGTCAGCTCGTAGCCTGTAGGAAAACTCATTAAGAGATGAGCCGCTCCACAGATTGTTCTGAAAAAATAGAAGTTCTGGCACAAGGAAGATTATTATTCAACAAAATGATTTCTTCAAGCAGCAAACAAAACACAAATCAAGCTTGTGACATGAATGACATATTGTGAAGAAGCATCAGTTGGGAATATTGACTTAAAAGAACAAGTGCATCTGCCCCGGCCGCAGGAGCGTGGGGTCTTTGTGGAGCCCTCCTTCCCCAGAGCATGGTGGGGATCAGAGGGAGTCTCTGACTGTAATGAAGGGAAGAAGGCAAGAGAGAAAATAATGCTCACTTCTGCCCTCCGGTATATTTCCTTTTAACACCAGAGGTGTTGTCCTCTTCAGCTGAGCAAAACATAAATAAGTTATGATGCTGGTAACGCTCAACCCAAAGACAGAAATGTGCATCTTGGAGATCTCTGGAGAGAAGAGAGCGGGCATTTACCGACTGTGGACAGAGATAAAATCAGTCCTTGAAGGTTGGTGGTTTTTTTCTTGTTTGTGTTTTTGTGGGTTTTTTTATTGACCAAGGTGTCAGGAAAATAAAGAGGGAAGATGAATTCCAAAGGCTAGATGAGAAACAACAGGGGCCAGAGAGATACTGCAGTGCTGGGGTCCAGGATGATCTTCTACAGCCTGATCTTGAGTGATGGGAATAACGTTTTGTATTTGCTGCTCAAGTCAGTGTCGTGTACTGGGATGATGCACCACAAGAAACTCAAGCAAAAGTGTGCAAGTAATTAATTTCTTTTTTGTGTTAATTTGCTTGTTTAAAAAAAAAAAAAAACACCTGGAAAACCAGTACAGAAGAAACAACAGAACTACTCCACCACTTTCTATAGTCTTGCCCTTTCCGCTTTCTCTCCTTAATGGTTTTGGAGATAAATGTGATCTGGTATGCTGTCTCCACCACTGACTCCAGAATAATAGTGATGTTATTTAAGACCAATAATCTGGGAAGAGAAATAATTAGGTAACGAAAGCGTATTAAAGTTACTACAATGTGGATGAAGCTCATAAAAATGAAATTGCTGGGCTGATAAAGCGAAGTTTTAAACTTGCAATGAGCTTTGACATAACGGTGTTAAAATGGGGAGGTAAAGCACCTAATTAAGAAGCTAAAAGCATGTATTTGTGCCTTGTAATAAAGAGCACAAAGCAGAGGTAGAAACGATTTACCAACTTCTGTGGGACCAAAGTGCCCACGACTCGCCCTCCCTCCCCTCCTGAATTTGAAATAACCCCGGCTCAGCGTAACCAACTGTCTTTGCAACCAGCCCTTCTCAGCCATTTGTGAAAATAGCGTGTGGGCTGATGGTAATTAAGTGCCTCAGGAAAAGTCTGTCCTTGGCAGGAAGCATTGCTGTCTCCTCCCCGATGGGTTTGGTGCCTGTTGTCTGCAGCAGTGGGGTGGTGGGTGGGCGCAGCACCTTGCAAACCCTCCCACTCGGCACCCAGACCGTTCCCGTGGGGCATCGCCTCTGCAGCCAGGAGCCTCCTCCTTGTCTGGTGAAAGATGTGACTGCCCTTCCATGGACTTGTGCAACCTGCTCTGGGTGGACCTGCTTTGGCAGGGGGGTTGGACTGGATGATCTCCAGAGGCCCCTTCCAACCCCATGTGATTCTGTGACCGGCAGTCACCGTGGGTGCTGGAAACAGCAGCTCTGAGACAGAAAATTGCATCCTGTGGGCAGTTTTGAAGACTTTCTCCAAGACACGCTGTGATGAATGACTGTTTCCAGCCCACTGCAAAGCTGGCCACGCTTTTTGTTCTCCAATATTACTGGCATTTCAGAGCTGCTCCCGTTGTTTCTCTTAACTGCTAAGGTCAACCATTGTGTTCCAATAAAGCAGGTCTCAGGAAGGACTCGTGACTATCAGATAAGTGGTGGGGCTGCTCTGCTGTCTGATGTCCCATCAGTTAAGGCAGCCTTCTCTGGAAAACAGAGCTTTTCTAAACTGGAGATTAAGTAGGAACAAATGTTTTAGGGCTGCAAGAACTGATACGAAGACTCCTCTTCCCACTTCCACCCAAACCACAGTGTTAAAATTCTGAGTGGTCTATGGCAGTGAAAGGAGAACAATTTTTTATCCCTCCAGGATAAAATGCAACTTCTTTTTGAGAATAAATAAAAAGTTGCTGAGTATGTGACAGAGTGTTTTGCTAGACCATGGTATCTTCTGCTGGCCCCATCAGCGCTATGGAGCATGTGGATTTGATTACTGCTCTTCACCTTTTATTAATAAACTAACTAGTAGTGGGCACCAAAAAAAAGTGAATATTTATGTGAATAAACCCTACTGTTTTTCTAGTCTTTCCACAAGGGAGTTCATCTGACTAACCATCAAGTATCTCTTTAGAGCAGTAGGTAGATGTGAGATGGCACCATCTGTTGTTTGTTGTTTTGGAATCCACAGCTTTTTGACTAGTGAGATGTTTTGAGCTTATCGCATACGTATTTTGCTGAAATTCAGGAAGCGGTTAATTCCTAAGCAAGTTATTGAGAGTGAATTCATCAATCTGACTTCACTGAGACCTGAAATACTAAAAATTTCTTCCTAGGTACCTGAGGTACCCAAAACGTCTGAGACACGTGGTGATGCAGAGGGCCAGATCTCCAGGCTTTCAGTGATGCCTGAAGAATGTAAGTTGGGAAAGCATCCATATTCTGCAAAGTTAAAAATAAGAGACTCCTACTGACTCTCTTCTGGGGCACACAAGCTGAGATCCAACGTCTTCTCTTCTGGGGCGTACCTGCTGCAGTCCAACATCTTTGCTTCAAACCCTCAACACTAAGCATGTGCCTCAGTATTTTGGAGGATGAAGAAGGTGCAAATATGACTCTGAGAAGGCTGCTTTTCCACAATGTGTCTTCTCTGAGATCCACAGATTTCTTCCAGACAATCTGTAGGCTCTGAGAGACAGGAGGGAGGGAATAGTCAGCAATGCCAACAGGGAGTATCTCCTGTGGAAAGCCTCTGGACCTGGTGGAAGCATCTATGGATTGCTTGGTCCCAAACTGGCATGGAAACTTTGGGAGCCTTTTAAAGGAAGGTCCCAACCTCTGCAAGTCTCACAAGTGCTCTGGGACAAAGGTGGCCAGAGATAGAGATCTTTATCCTGCAGGGTTTTTATCCTCCTGCCACTGTGGGGTGGAACCAGGAATGGCTACCAAAGAAGGTTAAAATTAGACCAAACAGAGATGTGTTCCATCTGACTAATTAAAAAGCAAATCTTGCATCAAATGACTGTGCTCTTCACTCTTCAATTCAAAAGGGAAATGTTTCCAACTACTTAGTCTTCTGCGTGAGCATACAAAATATGCCATTTTTCATATTTCTCGTGGTCTGAACGCCTTTCTGTTTCTTTTCTTAGCTGCCTGAATTGATCTTCCTATATGCAAAACCCTGCAGAGCTTTACTCTGGACTATGCATTAGTCGTTCTGTTTGAAAGAAAAAAGGCATGTTTGACTTCTGCATCCAGCATGATTAGAATAAACTAGGATTTCAGCAAATGGGCTTAGCTGCCCCTGGCAGAAGAGACTTGTCAATCCCCTCCATGTCCTGCTTTCAGTTGACCATGCAACTAAAGGGCAGTGGTCTCTTGATTGTTTTCTCTTCCTAAATAACCAGAATTTGAAATTTTGTTTTCAATAACTCCATTTGTTGTATAAATAAAATTAAGAATATTGTTTAAGAAATCAGAAAAAATTTTGACTGAAGTATAATGGAAATGAAATTAATATTTTACAGCTTAACTTGGCAAATAATCATCTTTGGGCACTCACATGCTTCTCTGACAGCTGCTCAAACTGCCATTGGGTTACTCCAGTGAGCAGATTAGCCCTAATCTCCTGGTGGGACCACCAAAAAACATGAAGGCCGTTGAGTTTGGAGACAGAGTGAAAAAGAAACAAATGGCTAACTCAGAAATGGAAAAGTGTCAATGGCAGAGCAGCTCCAGAAATCCTCGGCAGCATTAGGAGGACTTGGTTCATTCCCACCTGCAGAAGATATTGGTATCTCCTGGGGACAGAGGATGCTGCTCCAGCCATTTCCCCACCCAGAGGTGAGTCTCCTTTCTGTGAGCTGTGACCAGCCCCGCTCCCCGGCTGGTGGAGGGCTGTGCTGACCTGCAGGACAGTCCTGGGGATGATGGGACGGTCTGCAAAGCCTCAGCTGCTCTATCAGGTCTCCAGGCCGTGGCCAAATCCTGCTCGTTGCTCATCCATTGTTTGTTTTCCCACTGGCTCATTTCAATATCTATAACCTCTTACTCCTGGGCTTCAACCCAAAGAAATTCAGATATCTTGTTGTAGTTTCCTCAAGTGTCTCCACTTTTTTGACCACTTTTCTCTGCTGTTTGAGTTTTTGTTCTCCTTGCCCATCTCCTGCTGTCTGTGTCTCCTGGGTGCCCGGCAGTGTCTGATGTGGTTTACCATGGGTCACCTACTGCCAGAGCTGGGGTGGTCTCTCAGGGAGCTGAATGTTTCCAGGCAATTCTCATCACCCCCAGAGGCTGAAAAAGGGCTCTGAGGAAGGATGAAGTTACGTATTGGGCTTGTTTCCCTGCAGTGATTTTTATGGCACTGAAGCCACTGTTCATTTGGCTCCTCTTAATGGGGTTGCCTGGTTTGGTCATCGGGGTTTAATCCCTCTGCCTGGGTGTAGAGGGGCGACTGCTTGGTAGCCACCCTTTCCAAATAGGGGGGTTTGTCAGAACTTCGGATGAGCTACACAGGAGAAGAAAAATAGCATCTGGGATCCTGCTGGGTAGAATAAAAGCCGTAGGAACAATCAATCCTCTACAGGCTATAAACTGGTTGCTAGCTGGACTGGAGCTCATTTCCCTTTGTGGTATCGCACAATTGGGTGCAAAGGGGAGTCATTTGATACATTTCTGAAATATTTGCTATTTACCCACTGTTGGAAAGAAAAGACTAATGCAGAGGAAAAAGATTAACCCAAGGGACAGACCATTAGTGCATGTTATAGTGAGAGAGCTCAGCAGAACAACCAGCTGCCCAGCTCTGCTTGTCTGGCTGGAGATTTTGACAGCTCTGCTTGGGAAGGAGGAGAGCGGCTCTGTCGGGGCTCCTGGCTCTGTGCTGCCCTGACACGGCCAATCGGGTGGGTTAGCACCTAAAAAAAAAAAAAAAAAAAAAATAAAAATGTTCTTGTGTTCAGGCTTGCTTTCTCGTGCAGCACCAGGTGCCGAAAGATGGCAGAGGAGATCCCCTTTTCTGGCTCCAGCCCCTCCGCACGGTATGAAAGGAGCAGTTTAACCTGGCTGCAAACCTCGCTCCCCGGGACCCCGGGCTTGGATACATGGAAACAGGGATGGATCTATTTATCAGGAATTTGCTGAAGCATGTAATTCTGCTGAGATTCTGGACAGCGCTATCATTTATGGGAGACTTCAGTCTGTTCAAATATACACGGCTACAGATGTGCCTCTGTACAGGGGGTTCTTCTGGGTCGTGGAACAGGTTACTCTTCTGTTCGTGTTTACCATGCCAAATTAAATTTATCCCTACAGATGGCTACTGTAGGGTAGTAGGGTACTGTAGGCTACTACAGCAGGGAGTTACAGCCCCTACTCTGGAAAATAGTTTGATGCATTGCCACCAGAAAGTTTGGTCATTACCCGATATTGTCTCAAAACAGGGCAACCTCAGCATGAAGACAAATGGTTCATAGTGTCCTCTGTAAGGAAAGCCTGTAATTTAGATATTAACAAAAAGGATTCCTTTTTGAGTGTTTAAACCCACCCACTTTTCAGACTTAAAAATGAAGGTTTTAAACTTTTCATTCCGGTCTCAATTGCTTTTTGGCTACCTAAAGTACATGGTGGCTTTGGAGGGCTAATGTGTGCACTACACGTGAGGCTGATTAACTCTTCCAGCTGCCCCCCCCCCGCAAGCGCTTCCAACTTAAAGTTACAAGAATTGAAATAAGTTATGCCCCAAACACTTTTCTTTCCTATTAGGTCTCCTTTTTGTCATGAAAAGTGAAAAATACTTCCCCCCCTCTTTGCTAGTAATGTGAGATTTTTCCATAATCTATAAATCTTTGGTAAATACTTACTTATCTCTAAAGCACCTATACATATTGTTGACAACATTTGTAGCCCTGGGGCTGGTATGGGATGTACTGTGGGATGAGCCCTCATCCCTTCCCTGACCCACGCTGGAGGAGACCACGGCCCTTCTGTGCCCCTTCCTCACCCTTAGAAAACCCTTCTAAGGTCCAAACTAGATTTTTCAGGCTACAATTTTGGATGCTGCTTCTTGTTCTGTCCATGAGGAGCATGAGAAACAGATTAATCCCTTCTTCTTGCCAGCAGCCCTCCTGCATATTTATAGGTTATTACCATGTCTCTGCTCTCCCTGTCTCCTTTCTGTTCATTAGCCCCAGTGGACCACCAGCATCTCCAGCCCACCAGCATCACTGTCATGCGTTTCACCCATCACAGAGCACTGGGGAGAGAACCCTTGAGTCAGCCAAGCTGTGGCTGGAAGGGACTGTTGCTGAGATGACAAGGGGGTTACTGTGGCATCCTCTTGGCGATACACACCATTTCAAGCACATCAGGTTTTGATGTGACCATAAACGCCCCCTTTCATTCACAGGAGTGCACAACAAGCTTGTCAGCAGAGGAAGGGCAGGATTGCCATGGGAGTAAACTCCATGAGGAAACTTCTCAGACTTGGGGAACTTCTCACCACCTCCTGCTCTGAAGATGAACATGATGCAGATCCTGAGTGAGTCCAGAACGTGGAAACTTTCTCTGACCCTTTTTCCTTTTGCAAAGTGTGGCTCCAGAGGCAGCGGGCACCCAGACATCACCATCACCCACTGGGGTCTGTCCCCTGCCCCAGGCACCGCTGCTGGGGCTCCTGCCCAGCCATGGCCATCTCCTGAGTGCTCGCTGCCACCTGGGCTTCATCTCTGCCCAGCACTGGCCTCGGCATCACTGCCACTCGCTGGGCTGGCCAGGAAAAGCAGAGCTCTGGTAGCCAGCACTGCCTGGCTCCTGTGGGGCTGCTGTCCTTGCTCCTGCTGTCACTTCAAGTCCTGCTGTCACCTCTCACTCTGCCATCACCCCTCGCTCCCACGGTCACCCCTCATGTCACCCCCCAGCCCTGATGTCACCCCTTGCTGGCCGGGCTGCAGCGTGGGAGCCCTGAGCTTGGACTAAAGCCTCTTGCCTTTGGGCTTGTCGCCACCCTGCCCACACAGCCAGCCCGGGAAACACCCAGATGCCTCCCCAGCTCCAGGCAGGAAGGCAACAATAGTTTTACTACTATTTTTAAAGTGTAGAAAAAAGAAGACAAAGCAAAAAAGCAGCTGATGCTCGTGAGCACATCCCTCATCCTGCTGCAGCGTCTGGCAGATGAGAAACTCTCCTCTGACCCCAGCGAGATGGGACTTTTTGCCACCACGTTACATTTATAGATTTTCCCAACTAACATTAGGGAAGTGCTAAGTACGGCTGCCCACTGGTAAGAAATTATAATGATTTTGATCTATTAATCGGTGGTTTTGGTGGTCTAAGTAACCACACTGATTTGTGCTTTACAGCTGGTGGGTCTGGGCTGGCCTTTGGCCATTTCAGTGGGCTGATGTTAGTCACGGTTCCAACGCAGGGAATAAAATAATCTTTCTTGTAGTCAAGGACCGCTGCATTTCACAGCAAACAACCTTTTTTTGTTGTTTTTCTTGTTGCTGTCATTATGTTTCTGTTCCTCTGTTTACTTACAATTACCAAGAAGTGATTTTTGAGTTTAACAAATAGCCCAGCACCGAAACATTCAGAAGTGAGCTTCTCTTTATCTGATTTCTGTCACTTTGTAGATTACTCAAACCTGTATTCTCCAGTATCCCTCCGAGGATAATTGCAAGCAGTGTATTTCCCTGCTCTCGTGTTTATCCACAGGTCATAATAATTTGATTTCAAAACTTCTTGGGAATTACACCTTTGCTAAGGTTATCCACTGCCACGGGAGGTCCAGTGCTTCTGCACACCATGCAGCGTTAGAGAGGCTGAGGAGAAAAGATTAATTTCTAAGGCTTCTGTCTGTCTTCTGTGCAGTTTTAAGAGGTGATGGAGAGCTGGGGGTTTGGCAGGGAAACGTAAGCAATGATTTTAAACCCTAAAGTTGCACGTTTGTGTGTTCTGTGAGCTCAGGCTCAGACCATTTCCCTGTTGTTCATCCCTTTTGTTGCTGTGACTCTGTCAGCAGCTGGAAGAGGGTTGCTCAGCTCCTCTCTCCTCGGGGCCGTGGGAAGGATGGAGGAAAAGGTGGGAGGAATAAGCCCACAAGTTGCCAGCCAACAAGTTGCTTGCCCCGTGGCCTGCCTGACCTGGGCCAGGGAAGGGAGATGCTCTCGGGCTTTTGCAGAATTGGTGCTTGTTCTTCCTCGTGTCACTAAATGGAGTGTGGTAACTCACTCTTAACTGCTAGAGGTCACCTGTGACCAAGTGTCAAAGGCTTAATTTGTAACAAGGAGCTACCAGTGGCTTCTTCCACAGCGTGGCAGAAGCAGTGGGTGCGTGGGAGGGCTGCTGGTGGTGTCCTGGGACTCTTCCCACTGTCTCTGCAGTAGAACTCACAGACACCCCAGTGCCACGCTGGGTACCTGCTTCCCAAAATGCCCTTCTCCAGCAGTAGCAACAGTAAAGGGCTCCTCTCCTTCTAGATGTGAGCAAATTCCTGTTACTTCTGCTGGAGACAGGACAAAGGCCTCATTCGAGGGGATGTCCATGGGACTGTTTGAAGAACCCACGACAATTCATTGTTGTTCAGGCAAGTGTTCTCTCACCTGATGAGCCCTCCCCGCCCAGGAAGGGGAATCAGGAAAAAATAAGGAAACACAGGTGTTGAAATATAAACAGATTTGAAAGAATAAGACTGAGACCTTGAGACCCGCATCCCAGAGCTGGCTGTAAAGTAAATATTTTTACCAACTCGGGCATTTCGAGTCTTTTAAAGGTGCAGTTTTCCCAAGCAGGTAGCAGAGACCTTACTGACGAGCAGCGTTACAGAAAGAGCAATTAACCCTCTGCCGCCCGCAGCAGGACGCGGCGCTCGGGCCTGACGCTGCGGTTCCCCGGGAGCAGCTCTCTCCGGGCGGCCCGTCCGGCCCCGCCACCGCCCCGCACCTCCCGGACGCCCGGTCCTCCCGGGCCTCCCCCCCACCGTGGGAGCCGTGAGTGGTCCGGGGGCAGCGGTGATGTGTGTCCCCCCCCTGCCCCGGGCAGGGGGAGCTCTGCGACGCCGGGCGCTGCTAAAAAACCTTAATATGCGTTATGATGCTAAAACTCCATTTTTCCTCTCTCTATGAGGACCTCAGTAGCGCTGCTCCGGCTCGGGGTGGGGGGCGGCTGCTCTCGGCTGTACATCCCCCCCCCCCCCGGGCGGCCCCCCCGC